>PVHX01025063.1:0-23009 GCA_004024805.1 Geosciurus inauris | reverse complement strand
GAAAATAGCACACACCAAGTAACAGTAGCCCTCTACTTGTTTTTTAAAGCAATATTTCTCTTAAATTTCAAAATAAGTGTGTACCAAATTAGATCATATCTAACTTTTTGTGTATGTGTGTGTGGTATCAGGGAATGAACCCAGGGCCTTGCCCCATGCTAGGCATGTGCTCTATCACTGAGCTACATCTCCAACCCATTTTTAAATTTTATTTTGAGGCAGTGTCTTGCTAAGTTGCTGAGACTGCCTTAAATTTGGAATCCTCTTGCCCTTACCTGAGGAATAGCTGAAATTAAGGTCCTACACCAACACAGCCAGCTTATGTACAACCTCCCCCCCCCACTGCTTTTTTATTTTTTTAATTTGTTTTAATTAGTTATACATGACAGTAGAATATCATACATAAATGGAGTATAACTTTTCAATCTTCTGGTTACATAAAACTTTTGTTGGCAGAATTCTATTGGATTTTAAAGTTCAGAGAGAAGTCCTATGAGTACTTTAACACTGAGTTCTGTGGTCCTTCCTATTAGCAGTTCAAATCAAGATTTGCATACTTAAACACTTAAGGGATCAGGCAGATTCTAACAGTGATTGGAGTAACCAGGTTTTAGAAAAAGGGAATGGCAGGGAATTTGTGGAACCAGAAGTACATGTCCAATAATGTTAAAAAATGAAAACACATTTTGAAGGCCAAATAAAACAATGTGAAGATGATTTGACCCTTAGGAGGCCAGTTGGCAAATTGTTCAGAAGTTTTACTAAATGTAATGAATTAAATATTTTATACAGGGAAAACATGAAGCTTCTCATGGCTTCTGTAGTTTAATTTATATGTGTCTATGTTATGGTTCAGATATGAGATGCCCCCCAAAAGTTCCTATGTTAATGCAGTAATGTTCAGAGGTGCAATGATTAGATTGTGAGAGCTGTAACCAAATCAGTGTATTAAAATAGATTAGTAATTTGAATTGACTAATGGGGTTGTAACTGTAGGCAAGGAGAGCAGGGCTGGAGCAAGTGGGTCACTGGGGGGCATGCATTTGGTTTATATTTTGTCCCTGGCACCTTGCTGTCTTTCTGCTTCCTGGCTGCCATGAGCTAAGTAGCTTTCCTCAGATGTACCCTTTTGCCATGATGTGCTACTGCCTCACATTGGGCCTAGAGCAATGGAGTTGGTCGACCAGGGACTGAGACCTGTGAAACCACGAGCCCAAATTAAATGTTTCCTCTTCTAGGTTGTTCTTGTCAGGTCTCTCAGGCACTGTGACAAAAGACTGACTAACATAATGTGTGTATGTATGTGAGTATGTGTTAGGATATGTGATATGTAATGTACTTTCTACTTAGCCAAGGCAACAGAAGGCAATGGGAAAGGGCAAGAATTCTGGAGTCAAGGGCTGGGATTGTGGCTCAGTGGCAGAGCGCTTGCCTTGCATGCGTGAGACACTGGGTTCGATCCTCAGCACCACATAAAAATAAATAAAGATATTGTGTGTCCATCTACAACTAAAAAAAAAAAAAATTAACCCCCCCCCAAAAAAAGAATTCTGGAGTCAAGCTGCCTAGGTTTACATTCCAGCTTCATCATATGCTACCTTTGTAACTTTGGGCAAAGTAATAAACTCTCTAATCCTCACTTTCCCTTTTCTATAAAATGGAAATAATAATAATAGTACTCATTTCATAATATTATGAGGATCAATTGACAGAGAATAAAATGCACCTGCCATTTAGTAAGAGTTCAATAAAAATAAAAAAATGACCAACTTTTTGTCTGAAGTATTTTAGAAGCATATATTCAAATGAAAAAGGAAAATATCTGTGATTATCCAAAGAAAGAGTGGAAAGCAGAAGGAAAATTATTAATAAAGAGTCAAAAGAAAGATCAGCATATCACACATAATTGATAATTGGCTCTTAGTTTCTCATAGTTAAAACAAACCAAAACCAAACAAATAAACAGAAAGACCAAATGAACTCAATTCCTAGAAGCACTTCCTTCCTTCCTCCCTCCCTCCCTTTCTTCCTTCCTTCCTTCCCTTCCTTCTTTGTGGTTTTGGGGTTTGAACCCAGAGACATGTACATGTCGGGCAAGTATTCTACCACTGAGGTATAGCTACATCTCCAGCCTTGTTCAGTCTCCTGAGTAGCTGGTACACAGGTGTGCACCACTATGCCTGCATCCAGTTTTTCACTTTTTCCAGATTAAACATTTACTTCCTGATTTCTGTTAGTTTAAAAATGATGGCTGCATAGAAAAGAAATATAAACTAGCATATTTCTTTCATGTTATTCTAACATGAAATAAATGATGAATTCCAAGTTAAAAAATTTTTCTGACAGCTCCATTTTCCCACTAAAAATATAACTACCATGGTTATAGTTTTGGTTGCCACTTACTCTGATCTATTAAGGTGAAAGGACTATAACGCAATTCATTGAGCAAACTCCAAAAAAGTACAATCCATCTGAGCAGTAACTCAATTCATCTTGATATTTGGATACATGTTATGGTAGGAAGAAGTTTGACTATTCTTTTGATCTTGGGGATCTTAATCACTGAATGGTATCTTAATTTTTTAAATTACCTATGGGAGGGGAGGAGGAAAGCCAGATAAAAGTGACAAGAGAAAAGGATGTCATGGGAGATATTGCCACTGCATCTTCCTCTCCAACCATCTTTTCATATAAGCTTACCAGTTTTACATTCCATGCAGATGAACTTTCCATCAGGGATTGATGTCAATCCCAGGCACTCCAGGTGAAACTGTCTGTAGCAATCTCCTTCACAAGGAATCAGAGAGTCACTAGAGCTTTCACAGATCTGTAATAGGACAAAAAGTAGTGGTTCTCAAACTTTAGCAGACATGTGAATCACCCAGAGGGCTTATTAAACCCAGATCACTGAGTTCCTCTCTCTTCCAAAGATTCTGATTCTGTATCTTAGGGTGAGGCCCAAGAATTTGCATTTCAATCACTGAACTAAAGAGCTACTTCTAAACTCAATGTGGTATAAAGTTTGAAAGTCATAATTGATCTATTATGATTCTCCCTTTGGGATCTGTGTACTTTAACCTTTTGACATAGGACAAAATAATATTTTTCTTTTGTTTTGGTACTGGGGCTTGAACTCAGGGGCACTCGACCACTGAGCCACATTCCAGCCCTATTTTATGTTTTATGTAGAGACAGGGTCTCACTGAGTTGCTTAGTGCCTTGCCCTTGCTGAGCTGGCTTTGAACTTGCGATTCTCCTGTCTCGGCCTCCCTAAGTGCTTGGATTACAGGCGTGCTTTACCACACTTGGCTAAAACAATATTTTTCAAAAAGGGTAAAGATGCATTTAGAAAGTTAATATGAAGCTGGGTGCAGTGGCACATGCCTGTAATCCCAGTGGCTTGGGAGGATGAAGCAGGAGGATCACAAGTTCAAAGCTGCCCTTAGCAGGGCTGGCTAAGCAACTTGGCAAGACCACCTCTCAAAAAAATAAAAAAATAACAAGGGTTGGGGATGTGGCTCAGTGGTTAAATGCCTCTGGGTTCAATCTCCCGTATCACTCCCCACCAAAAAAAAGTTCATATGATCTCAAATTTAAGAAAATGTTTTTGAAACCAATCAATCTGCCATTTATTTCTAATTAATATCACAATGAACATTAGCACTTGCATGTGAATGATAAGTATTCCAACTCCGGGAAGAAAAGGGCCAGAAATAGATTTTGGATCTGTAGCTTTAACATAATATTATAATTTAGAAAAATACTGCCCTCTTCAACAGGAGATTAAGTATATTACTGGTAGAATAAGATCACAACTGTTTTAGAGTCAGAGGATCAGTCACCTGCCTACCTGACACACAGTGTCCTTCTTACTCATTCCAACGCCTCTTCTAGACAAACTTGAATCCATGGACTGCACATCAGAAACATCTGCATCTGCAGTAGCTGAAGGGCTATCTACTTGTTTTCCAAAGCCTACCTATATGGAAAACATAACATTTTTAAGAGAAACAAAACAAACATTCCCTCAAAGTTAGATGCAATGAAAATCCTATTGAAGAACTTCTGAAAGAGATCTTGACACAATCTCTTTTTTCCTTTCTAAACACCACACATACAGAATGTCTGTTGTTTGGAAGAAACTGCAATTAAAATTTAAAAACCAACTATTTGTTACATAAGAGATCAGCAAAGTGAAGACATTTACCAATTACAAAATAACCAAAGTGAATTTTTTTCCCATGAGTGTTTTTAAAATTTCCTAATTTCCCTAAAGTCAGGTAAAAACATTGTTACTTTGGTTGGCAAAACAAGAAAAGACTTTTTGCCCAGACCCTTGAGCATATTTACCTGCAGATCACTCAGTCCTCTAGAATCGGAGTCAGATGTGTCTCTGTATGCGGAACTAGTCATTTCTACATCAGTTGAGGCGCGACTCCTTTTCTTTAGAGGTTTACAGGAATCTGAAATCTCGCTGGCACCTTAATACAACACACTGAAATTAATCCTAAAACAGTACTTAAAGTTTGCTTTATTTTTTTTGTGGGAGAATATTTTCTTTCCCCAAACTCATCTTTAGTGTGGAAGGGGAAAAAAAAAAGCACAGCTCTTTGTAACACTGAAGTCACAAATCAAAACTTCTTAAGCTTCTGACCTTCCTGGTAGTGAGTGATTTAATTTACAACCGCTCTCTTAATACATTTAAATCAGTTCTCCTGCTCTAACACTATTTTCAGACAACAGAGCCCAAATTCCAACCTAAAAGTCAATTCTATCAAAACTGCAGGATAGCTGTTTGATTTGGAGCAATTCAAAGAACCATTCAATTTGGAGGGGGAAAGACATAAAACCCAACACATTGTGTAGCTTACAAATATGGTCGCAGAGACATCTCCATCTTGTTTTTATTAGGGATGTGACAAATCTTTGATTTGTATTCGATTCGTACACGGATAGTGCCATTTTCCCCTGAATTTTGCCATTTAGTTGATTATTGCCCCCCAAATAAATTTTGGATGTTCATAATTGTTCATCTGAGACTTCCTTGGTGAAGTGGCATTTATTGTGACCATTATTAACAAGTGCTGCAGCACATCTACATATGTCATGCCATTTAGGAGGCACATTGCTGAGGGTTGTAAATGGACAATCAGTGTTCAAGTGCGGCCAAATCACGAAGAGCTGGATGAGAGGCCTCTATGTGGAATTTGTACGGAAAGGAATAAATATGAAAAAAAAGGCAGAGAATAGTGTGGAATTTTTTTTTTAAAACTGTGTGTAATACAAATCCAGCCAAAACAATAGTGCAAAAAGTTACAAAGCAACAATCTCTTGGGCTAATGCAGTATAGGCTATACAGAAACAGCCACGATGAAATGTGCAGGTCAGGCACGGTGAATACCAAGGAACCAAGGAGACGGTTAATATTTCCACCCACAGTTTGTGTTTTGGATTTTTCCCCCAAAATTTCCATACAACAAACAGACATCTAGACCAGCCCAGCAAGCTATGATGGAGGTGTGCAGTCCAGAAGAGACCCCGGAGAGACAAGTCTCCTGAGGCCATGAAGATCCGCAACAGGCTGAGTGGGAGCAGCACTTGGTATATAGCCATATTCTGTGGTGAAGGATGTGGGCCTCGGGAGACTGCTCAGATTACTGGAACCTCGTTATCACATCCCATTCTACAAGTTTTTCACTGAATGCTTCCTGACAGCTATAAATGAGGGTGCCTGCCCATGTTAACGCTGATTAAAAAACACAAGTACACATATCTATCTCCTTCATTGCTGGTGTATGGACCCAGAACACCACCACAAAATATTTCCTTGGCCTAAAAGATCACTGGATTAACAAGGAGTTTAACAGAGGAACAGGAGTGCTGTACTGAGAGGCTTTCGAAGGGAAACACAGGTACCGCCATTTCCGATGAGTTTCTGAAAATGCTAGAAAAATGACAGACTGCCAAAGACAGCTGTCATGCTGTTCTCCATGATAACGGCACTAATGTTAAAAAAAATAAGAGCTTTTAATGATTGCAATGTATACAGGTTGGGTTGTTTGGCAAAACCCTGCAGATGTGCATTAATGATGCTTTATTAAAAAACAAAAAACAGTCCATGTTGGAATTGATCAGTGTAAGTTAAACGGTGGTTTTTAGGCTGGACCCATGATTTAAGCTGTACCCATCCAGCTCAGACCAAAAAAACAAAAACAAAAACAAAAACAAAAATCATTTGAATGTTAAAGCAATTGTTCAGAGTCTTGAAGAAGAAACCAGGCAGGAGAATGCCAATAATGATGATTGGCAAAATTGAAATCGAAAACAAAGAAACTGTTTATCGAGCCGCCGACAAAGAAATCTTGCATGGAGACTACAAGTCTGGAGTTTCTGGGATGAAATTGTACAGGAATCTCAGTCCACAGTTTCCTCAATCGCTGCGGAGACGGAGCTGTCACTGAATCTGACAGAGCCCTGCACTCCCCGGTCCGCCGACCCTGTGGAATGGTGGAAACACAACGCAATCAGGCCTCCTAATCTCGCAGCGATCGCGATGTCTTTTCTTGGAGCTCCGCCAAGCAGTGTTCCCTCCGAGAGGCTGTTCAGTTCTGCTGAGGATCTCCACGGAGACCATCGCTGCAGACTTCTCCCCGAGAATGCAGAGAGGCTGGTGTTTTATTTTATTTATTTATTTTAAATAATGCAATTTGCCCAGAGTAAACTACAAGTATTAAATACAGTTTGAGCTCACCAAAACCGCATGAATCATGCTATGGAGTTTGTACTGTAGTCAAATTGCACACAGAAAATACAGATATAAGTTTAAGGTTTCTTAAACTTTGTGCATATCTCAAATAGATTCACATAAAGTCATCTAATAGTGGCCATAAATATGCTATAGGTCATTTTAATTTACAAAAAGGTTTTACAGCACTGTAAAAATAAATGTGGCAAGATTTTTTTCAATCAGGTTGTTTTGTCTGATTTGTCATAGTCCATGTTTGACAAACATTAATAGCTACTATTCGGTATTCAGTCGAATACCAAAAAAATTGGATTCGTCACATCCCTAGTTTTTAAGCCAGTGAAACCCCAGAATCTTATGGAGAAAAGTTGGAAATAGTATCAATTCTACATGGTGTTCTCCAATTTACCAAAACAAGTAAGACTTTTCACGTGGAGGTACAGAGTAAGATCAACTCTAAAAGTCACACACATACACACACACACACACACCACACACATAAACATCAGGGAATACTGCAATTTCACACCAAAGAGCAACAACAATGATTTACAGAGACAGACAAAAATACATGAAGTACAAATAAATAATTCTTAAAAATTGGTTCAACCAGGAAATGCAAAGCAACATTATAATATTAACTCACCTTTCTGTAATCCAGTCTTCACTGCTGCCTGAGGAATTGTTTCAACCTGTTTGGACAGAAAAAACACAGCATTAACAAGGAATTTTTTCATTTTTAATTTGCAGAGGGAAAAAAAAAATAACTTTCATCAATCTAAGTAGCAAAGAGTGATCAGTGTTATCTGAAATCTGAACTAAGTCCCATCTTGTGGGTCAAGTTCCCTGTCTCAAGGTCATAGAGGATTTTAAATCCTAGCTGCCTGTGCTGAATACTAAGTGACAACACACAGCCACATGCTCTCTAGCAAAGACTTTTCCCACCATTCCCTTGGTATATGAAGAGAACAAGATACTTTCCTCAGTGTCTGGGAGGCAGGAGAGGGTTGTTTCTGCAACCAGCCCGGATGCTGCTATAAACCCCTCCCGCCCCAAAGACGTTAGGATAAATTTTTACTTACTATGATACTCAGGTTAATGTAACTCACGCCACTTTAAGACCCTTCCGCGCCTGCACTCACAGCTAAGTTGCTGGGAATCAGGACCCTCTCTGTAGAGAGTGCTACAGGGCTCCATACAGCTGGAAGCTCAATACTTTTGCTGCTAGTACAAACTTAAGAAAATAAGTTTGTGATATTGCAAAAGCACTTTCTTGAGTGTCTTATGAACAGTGTCTTGATCCTACATTAGGAGAGCGAGATCAGAAGTTATTCTGCCAATGTATATGTAAAACACGTGGTAATTTGAGGATTGAACCATTGGAATTAGAGAAAGGATGCTGTTTGTAAGAGTTCCTGTTTAAGCTATGAATTGAATTTCATGTTTCTTTAAGGATGTGGTGAAATATGCATGTTGCAACACATTTTGTAAATATTTAAGGATTGTTCTAAGCTTTTTAAAAAAATTTTTTATTTTTTTTTTACAACAGGTAAAAAAACATACAACAGAACGCTTTTTATAAGATACAATTAGTCATACAAATATAAAATCTTCTAAACAATCACTGGTATTGTTCTACTACTAACTATGACACAGTGGCATTAACAATTTGTCCCATTTTTTGTACTCTTTCTGCTTATCATTTTAAACTAACTGGTCACAGACTGGCTTTGGGAACCAGGTGGCAAAATCACAACTTCATTTTGGTAATGAATACAGTAACTTTGCAAGAGCTTAGAATGATTTTTTGGAATATAATTTCCTAAGAATGAAGGTTAATATGATAAATTAATGATAAATTAGTATATTATATTTAAATTTCAGCTAAACATTCTGGAAAGTTTTGTTTTACATGCTTATGATACCACTGAGCACCCACAAAGTTAGCTTTTAATTTTGAAGTTTAAAATTATGAAGACAATATTTCAAATAGAAAAATCCACACTCTTCCATATTAAATGGCTTTAAAACTATAAAACTTGTTGGAATTGATTCTATTCAGAATTTCTTTTGTTTCATACCCGGTATCTGAGCTGTAAAAATGGGCATTCTTTCTCTTCAAAAAAATTAAGAAAATTCTGATTGTGAGTTTAAATGAGAACTGTTTCGAAAAATCTCTTCGAAAAGGTAATTTAACATGTATATTATTACATTGATTATACAAATTGAACATACTCAGTCAAAATGTACTTCCTTCTTTTTAACCTATATATTGTTTATCTGATAATGTTACCAGGTGAGTGTCATTCCATTGGGAAAATAACATTCCAAAAAATCTATGATTTCAACAGAAAAACCAGATCATCTATGATTATCTGCTTCTTAAATATAAGAATATAAGTTAATTTGATTTGCTTTAAAAAAACCCAAACCAATATATACCAGCAGCTTAAACCAAAAATAAAAATAAAAAAAGGGAACTCAAAGATGGTTCCAAATAAAAATCATGAAAACATGAAATCATTTTGCTCATAACAGAAATATCAAAATAAATGTGAGGGATTTCTATAAAGGTCTTGCACCACTGGCTTCCCATCTCCTGAAGCCTGACTGTTTTCCGTGAAAATGCTTGAAGCAGAATCACAGGTATGGTTATGTTAAAACTGGGCACTGGACCCCACCAGGACAGAAGTGTAAGACAGTCCAGAAAGGAAACAAAAGGTGGGAAAGTTTTTCTTTTAAGATATTGAGATAAGCCACAACATTTACAAATATAATGTTTTAACTCTCTACATGTAGAAAGCCAACCTGCTCCTTTTTGATCTTCTTCTTTGGCACAACCTCAGTGGATTTCTCTGATTCAGAACGAGTTCTAATTGATCTTCTCTGTTGCTTCTTTTCTACTGAGCCTAAGAGATGATTTAAACACATAAACACTCAGTTAAGTATGGCTTGATATTCATGTAGTTAACAAGACTCCTTGCTTTTCTTACCCGTTACTTTTGGGTAATTATACATCATGAAAAAGCTGTTAAATACTTGAGTACAAAAAGTATTTAATATATATAATTGTAACAGTGGGTGAGCCGAAACTGGGATCCACAAAGGATCCTGGTTATATGAATAAAGGGGGATTGGATTTTTAAAAATTATGAAGTCAAACCAAAACAGCAGAAACATAATTTAGTTTTGAACACAGGTAAAAATGCTTAAATAAATATAAGTGTAAATGAAAATAATTGAGGAGATGAAGAGACCGAAGATATGGGTTAAAAATGACTTTATTAGCTGGGCGCAATGGTGCATGCCTATAATCCCAGCACTTTGGGAGGCCAAGACAGGAGAATTCTAAGTTCAAAGCCAGCCTCAGCAAATGGCGAGGCACTAAGCAACTCAGTGAGGATCTTGTCTCTACATAAAATACAAAATAGGGCTGGGGATATGGCCCAGTGTTCGAGTACCTCTGAGTTTAATCCCCAGTACCAAAAAAAAAAAAAAAAAAAGAAAAGAAAAGAAAAAAAAAGACTTTATTATCCTGTTTACACCAGGAACTATTGGTTTAAAATTCAATCAGGCCCAATGCAATGGTGCATGCCTATAATCCGAGCAACTCAAAGGTAAGAGAATTGCAAATTTGAGGACAGCCTCAGCAACTTACTGAGGCCCTAAGCAACTTAGTGAGACCCTATCTCAAAAAGGGCTGAGAAGGTAGCTTGGTGGTAAAGCACCCCTGGGTTCAATCCCTGATAATCCCCCACCCTGAATTCAATCAGTATTACACATTTTGTATCTTTTTTGGTACTAGGGATTGAACTCAGGGGCACTTGGCCACTGAACCACATCCCCAGCCCTATTTTGTGTTTTATGTAGAGACAGGGTCTCACTGAGTTGTTTAGTGCCTCACCGTTGCTGAGGCTGGCTTTGAACTCGTGATCCTCCGGTCTCAGCCAGAGAATGGTGGGATTACAGGCGTGTGCCACTGGCGCCTGGCCACATTTTATATAAATAAAAAGGTCTGAGTTTGTGACTAAGTGGTAGAGCACCCCTGGGTTCAAGCTACAGTACTACCAAAAAAAAAAAAAAAAATCCAAAGATACAACAGTACCGAATATAGGCATTTTTCCTTTAAGAAAGAAAAAGAGCCTGATTTTCAATTCATGTATCTGTTAATCAGAGAACAGGTTACATTAGGACAGTTGGACAGTTAGGTCCCAGGCACCTGTAGCACACCTAGGAATAATGAAAAGTGCTCTAGCATCTGCAGATTGTTTCCAACAGAGGATAAAGGAAGAAATGCTAAGAATGTACTGAAAGTACTGGAAACAAAATTTTTATTCTCATGGAAAGAGAATCAAATGGTGCATATGCTCATACATGTTAAGATTTTATAGCTATACGCTCATAGAACCAAAACATTATTTAAATTCCTGTAGGAAAAAAATAACTGTTAAAGCTCTTTAGCTTCTAACTCATTCTTTCCTATTGAAATAATTGCTTTTAAAATTCCATTTTTTGGAGGGGTGGGGTGGGTACCAGGGATTGAACTCAGGGGCACTCGACCACTGAGCCATATCCCCAGCTCTGTTTTATATTTTATTTAGAGATAGGGTCTCACTGAGTTGCTTAGCTCCTCACTTTTGCTCAGACTGGCTCTGAAGTCATGATCCTCCTGTCTCAGCCTCCCAAGCTGCTGGGATTACAGGTGTGTGCCACCATACCTGGCTAAAATTCAATTTTTTTTTTTTTTTTTGTGGTACTGGGGATTGAACTCAGGGGTACTCAACCACTGAGCCACATCCCCAGCCCTATTTTGTGTTTTATGTGGAGACAGGTTCTCACTGAGTTGCTTAGCACCTCGCCGTTGCTGAGTAAAATTCAATTTTTAAAGTATAATTTACCTTTCTTTTTTTGATGGCCTTGAACTTCAGGACTCCAGTGATCCTCCTGCCTCATCCTTCCAAGTAGCTGGTACTACAGGTGCATACCACTGTACCCAGTTCTCTAATTTACTTTTGATAACAAATGTTTCTTAGTAGCAGAGCTACCACATTATAGCAGAAAAGAGCAATGGCTTCTCAAAGTAAATCTGTATACTACTCATTTATACCCACCTGCTGAACCAGATGTTGCTTCAGAAGATGATATATTCTGCGTTGGCTTTTCATTTCTCTGGTTTGGTGAAGAAATTATAAGCCTGTCTTGCCCCCTGACACTTATTTCTGTTTTGTTACCAATTCCCTTTAAGGCAAAATAAAAACAGGTTATTATTAGGCAAATGGCATCACAAGCTTATAAAGATGGCTTACTTTGATTATAATTTGCTTGAATTTATATGGTCTTTAATTACATTTAATGTATCCCAGCTAGTATTGAAACAACTTTATTAAGTCATCACAGAATATATTCTAAAATGTACAATGAAATGATATAGAAGGAAAATTACTGATCTAAGTCTAGGTGATAAATATTCCTTAAAAATTAGCCTATATCACCCCATTTTCTGTCATAAACAAAATATTTTCTGGTCTAAATTATTTCTTCCTTTATACATATAACAGTAAGATAATTCCAGTCATTTTCTTTTGGCAAAGTAACAAAGATAGAAAAGTCAACATGGCTTAAGAGACAAGAACATCCTTAGATACAGAAATGTCATTCATAGTGACCAAAATGTGACCAAATAATCTGGAGAAGACAGAGGTAGATACAATTAATTGAGGTCTCAATTTAGGTATTTTTAATATAATAGAATAGAAGTATAGAAGTAATTTATTAATATACATTTTTAAAATAGTTTTTAAAATTCAGTTTTATCTCAAATCTTAAATAGTATTCTTGGGGGAGGAGGAGTGACAAAATTTGATACATACAGAAACAGAAAACTAGCTCCAAGAATAAAGCCAATTTGCATTTTTTAAAAGGTATAAAATATTCATTTGTCATGGAAAGAATCAAGTAGAAACTGCAACTTAACCTTCTGCAAGTAGTTTAGCTTCACTGAAATCCGTTAAACTTATGGGCAGAAAAAGATTAATTAAGAAAATACAAGCTGAAGCCAGGCACGGTGGCACACGCCTGTAATCCCAGCACTTTGGGAAGCTCAGACAGGAGAATCGTGAGTTCAAAGCCAGCCTCAGTAATGGCGAGGGGCTAAGCAACTGAGTGAGACCCTGTCTCTAAATAAAACACAAAACAGGGCTGAGAATGTGGCTCAGTGATGAAGTTCAATCCCTGGTACCCCCCACAAAAAAGAAAATACAAGCCAGGTGTGGTGGCGCATGCCTATAATCCTAGCTCTTTGGGAGGCTGAGACAGGAGAATCACGAGTTCAAAGCCAGCCTCAGCAACAGCAAGGCGCTAAGCAACTCAGTGAGACCCTGTCTCTAAATAAAACACAAAATAGGGCTGCGGATGTGGCTCAGTGGTTTAGTTTCCCTGAGTTCAATCCCCAGTACCAAAAACAAACAAACAAACAAAAAAACATTACAACTGGGTATGGTGGCACATGCCTGTAATCCCAGCAGCTTGGGTGGCTGAGGCAGGAGGATTGCGAGTTCACAGCCAACCTTAGCAATTTAGCAAGGCCATAAGTAACTCAGCAAGACCCTGACTCTAAATAAAATATAAGAAAAGCAGTGGTTAAGCGCTGCTGGGTTCAATCCCCAGTACCAAAAGAAAAAGAAAAAAAAAAAAAAATATATATATATATATATATATATATAACTGATGAGGCATCCCTATATTTAATTAACTATTTTAATATTCATATGATTATGTTTGGAAAAAATAAGCACAGAATTCTTTAAAGTGCAAATGTGTGAGCTACTACTAAATCAAAATCACAAACTCAAAATTGTAGGATGTTGGTGAGAAGATATATAGATATTACTAAAGTTAGGAAAAAGTTTTAATGTCTTAAAGTTAAAGTCTAAGTGCCTTAAATAGAGGCCCAGGGCAGCCTGATGGAGGCAATCAGTTTGTAGAGGCTGTTTCTACCCATTATCCGAATTACCACCACAATTAATTAAGGGTGGGACAAACAAAGTACTGGAATTTCTCTAAAATGCAGTTAGACAACCTAAACCAACAGAAGTCTAACAAAACTGCTGGTACAACCAAACAGGTCAGCAGGCACAATTATCACAGTAGTTTTTATAACAGTGGTTAATTCAGATAACTGAAAAAAACAATTTTAATAAGAAGTACACTATGCAACAAAAAAACCTAACTATACAAATTAGAAACAGGCAAACTGCCCAGTTTTTTTCCATGACTTTTGGGAGCTAAGCTCAATTTTGGCTGCATAGCTTAAGATTAATCGACTACAGATGGGAATATTACAAAAGGTGGGGAGACAGAAGAAAAACAGTCTTCTGTTTTTGCATGCGTATTTTTTTGCGGACAGAGTAAATGTGACCGTATATTTTAAATGTGGTGGATACAAAGTGCATTTAAATATGTCCTTATGTTGTTGTTTTAAATGCCAAGGTTGACTATGTTTATAATACCATTCCCCAAAAGCCCATAAAAAAGGAGGTTACCTTTGTTGAATAAACAAATTGATCAATAAATTTCCCATCTCCTGTTGCATTCTGAAGAGCAAATACTTGTTCAATTTTCACAACTGGAGACATGTTACATTTCTGTAAATCCAGGCTCCCTTTGTGCATTGTAATAGAAGCTGGTAAGGACTTCCGAGCAGCTGCAGTTTTCCAAGCTATTTTAACAGGAGGTGGTTCTTCTTCTTCAACACTTGTGTGCCGTCTCTGGCTCTGTCTCCGAATCTCAGTCCTCGATTGTGAGGAGGCCACCTCCCCTGCATCAGTCTGTTCAGGCTGAGTATTCAGCACAGATCTGGGTCTCCGGGTTTTTTTAACTTCACTCTTGGAGGCAACATTCTTTTTTGCTTGGGATAAAACCTCTTCAGGCTGTTTATCGATATAGATGAAAGTATACTGTTCTATTCTTTCTTCTCGAGTCATTTTCAACGCTTTCTCTGCGTGGGCAATGCCAATATCCCATTGGGCACGTTCTCTCTGTGGTCGAGGTTTCCGAATCTTTAAAAAAGGTACAACCATTATGTGACATGTTTTAATCTAAGAGGTACATTAAAACCAATATGTATCCTATTAACTTTCCAGTATATATAAATATTTTGAGTTCAAATAAGTGAACTTTGATAAATTAGTATTACTCTATTAGATAGCATAAAGATCTATTTTCTTATATCCTTCCTTTGACCACTCTGCTGCACAAGTCCCCAAGAGGGAGTCATCCTTCTCATTCATATTCATAAAAAGCTATTGATAACAAGGGAATAGGAAAGAAAGATTACAGAAATAATTACTTTTCGTGGCCAATTAACACTAACATTCAAAATGACATCCAAAGTTCCTATTTTCTCTCCATTTTTAGGGAATGGGGTAGGTAAGTCAGGGTGCTGTGCAGCTCACAACAAAGCTACCCTGCAGAGAGTCAACATTTGAAGATGTGCTGCTAGTCTGTACACAATGCAGACAGGGAGAGAATGAAGCAAAAGTTATAAGCACACGGAACACTGACAAGAGGAAGAAGAACAAGTATATATGAGAGAAAAATAAGCCTGGATCACAATTTCCACAGGCCTTTTAAGTCTAGGACTGATCAGAAGACTAAATTAGCAAGAGGTAAGAAAGCTCAAGGTATATGAGATGACCAAAACAGATGCAGAAGTATAGTAGGTGACTGAAAAAATTAGGAGTTATTCAGATAGCTAAACTGACAAGAGACAGAAATTAGTTAATAAAACTATGAGATGGTATAGTCTACATCAAATATTGATCTTTAACCTATAAAATGTAAACCTGATAAAATTAATCAAAATCTGTGACAAAACTTAGCTTTTAAAGTATAAAAATGATACATTTCTGAATAAGAAGAGACCCATATTAAAATTAGTTGAGTTTAAAATCTCTGGGCTGAGCACGTAGCTCAATGGTAGGACACTTGCCAAGCATGGGCGAGGCCCTGAATGCCATCCCTAGCACTGCCCCCGCCCCCCCCCCCAAAAAAAAACAAAAGCTTGACTAGACAGATCATCAAGAGTTTATATCAAATTTCTATCCACCACCATATCAAACCTATTTCCTGGTTCCATCACTTGTATAGTCTTTACTTTCATAAAACAACTTTGTTAATTAAGAATAAAGAGGAATTTAAAATCTCTAGGCTGGGGATGTAGCTGAGAGGTAGAGCATTTGCCTAGCATGCAAGAGGCCCTGGGTTTGATTCCAGCACCACATACACACATACACACACACACACACACACAATTAAATTTAAATTTTTAAAAAAGAGGAACTACTTAACAATGCTACAGTAGAAAATGATGAATGATTAAAAATCCCTGGCAAAATCCACATTCCACCAACATGTACTCTAACATACAATTTACAGAATTGTATTAAGCAGATAGTTAAGGTTTATAATAGAAATATGTTGCTTATATAACAATGTTTTATGTAAAACTTATTAACATACTTATGAACTTACTAATCACTTACAATTATTAAAACTGAGCTTAAAAGAGTTATAAATAACAAATCATTCTAACAGTTATTTGAATTCAAGTATGAAAATTTCTTCTAAATTATTGAATCCTTTAAAAATATATTATAGCCCACCAGTCATGGTGGTACATGCCTGGAATCCCAGCAACCGAGGAAGCTGAGGCAGGAGAATTTCAAGTTTGAAGAGACGTAACTTAGCAAGATCTTCAGCAACTTAGTGAATAAAAAAATTAAAAGAGGGGCTGAGATTGTGGCTCAGTGGTAGAGCGCTTGCCTCGCATATGTGAGGCACTGAGTTCGATCCTCAGCACCAATAAAAATAAATAAAATAAAGATATTATGTCCATCTACAACTAAAAAAATATTTAAAAAAATTAAAAGAGGACTAGAGATCTAACTCAGGGGTAAAGTGCCTTTCGGTTCAATTTCCAGTACCAAACAAATTATAGGACTGGGTAGGTAGCTCTGTGGTAAAGCGTTTGATCTAACCCAATGCTTTGGTTGGGTTTGATCTCCAGCACCCAACCAAAACGAAATCAGACTAATAAAAATATTAATAAGCTATTAAGTTACCTTTTGCTTTTCAGAATGATTGCTGGCTTGTTTGGTTGCCTCAGCCAGTAATTCTTCATACTGTTTATGACCTTTATACTCTCGTACCCGCTTTTCATGAACCCATGCCCTTTCTGGCTGGTTGCTAAAAAATTGGACATGATACTCCCGGGCACCTGTAAGTAAAAATTCTTATTAATCATTTCAGAATGTAAGCATCCACATACACTGCCCAAAGGACCTCTATCCCAGGTTCTTCAGTATTACTCCCATTAAAATCCAGACATTTTGAATTATCCAAAGACATATCCCAATATCTACCAATTATACAACTAATAGCTATTATAAAAATCACTCCAGGGGCTGGGGTTGTAGCTCAGTGGTAGAGAGCTTGCCTAGTATGCGTGAGGCACTGGGTTTGATCCTCAGCACCACATATAAATAATAAATGAATAAAATAAAGATCCATCGACAAGTAAAAAAATATTTTAAAAAATTACTCCAAATGATTAAAATCAGTGCAGCAAGTTATAAGAGAAAAACAAACAAATTCTGCTAATTACCAGATTTATTTTTACTTGCTTCCAATCTTTTTACAAACAAATTGGGGTGTAAATTAATGTTTCCTTCAAAAAATCTACAGGATGTTTCCTTGGACTTTTAAAAGCCAAATACTGACCAAGTTGCTCTTCTAAGCTAAATAGACGTGAGACTATTTTAGGGATTCTATGAGGTCAAAAAAACATTTTCATAATAATTATTTCTTTCTCATGTTGACATTTATACTTTTGCTAGTCTAAAAGCAATAGCAAAAGAGACTGCTGCTAGCACAAATACAAACAGAAGGCCCCAAACTGCACCAGTGTTACTTGTATTTTTCATAGCCATAAACTGACACTTTAAAAAAAAAAAGTCAATCTTAATTAATATCACTGTTGAAGTAGTAAAAATTATTAATTTTGCTAAATCTTGGGCCTTGAATACATGTCCCTTCAATACTCTGTGTGATGAAATTAAAGAATGAAAAAAACACTTTTGCATACAGGAGTATGACTGCTGTCTTGAGAAAAGGCATTAGTGTGATTGAGAAGCAGGGTGACTTGGCCATGTTTCCATGGAATACCATTTTTACTAGAAAGTGTGACTGAAAAGAAGAACTATCATAATTCAAACTTGAATATTTGGCAGGTATTTCTTTGAAAATGAGCTTCTTATTTCAAGGAAAACAACACTATTTTGTGCCAATAATAAAATCTGATCTTTCAAGCAAAATTAGAACTCTGTAAAATTTGTCTTTGCTCCTGAGTCTGCCAGGTTCCTAATAATCAATTTTCTGATGAAACAGAGGTGGTATTAATTAATGTGATTTAAAAGAATATCTATAAGGGAATGCGTCAACATTTTTAAAAGCCACATGATTCAGGAAACAAGAGTTTTTAAACGGGCATTATATGCAAGGTGTTACAAAATCATGAAAGACAAAAGATTCATACAAAGTGCAAGTAAAACCAGTGGATTTTAATGTAACAAAGTACAAAAAGCTCATTGAAATTATTTCAGTTACTGTACTGTAATTAACACATCACTTGTTGAACTTTGGTTTAACATCAAAGAAAAACACCACAATCATCTGAAAAGGTTATTAAAGTATTCTTCCCTTTCCTTACTGAAAATGTGTATGACATAGTATATTTACTTCAACCAAAACAATAAATTAGGACAGAATGTAGAAGTATCAGAATCCAGCATCTTCATTTAAGCCAGAGATTTGCAAAAATGTAAATAATACCATTCTTCTCATTAATTTTTTTGGTGGAAAATTTTTTCATAAAAATTTAATTAATATAAAAGGGTATTATTTTAAAATAAATTAGTAAATATTTAAAAATTTTTCAGTTTTTAATTTCTTAGTGTAAATAGTAATAAATATAGCCTACAAAAGCTATAAACAAAAACTTTTTGATATGCTAAAAAGAGTCCTGGGACCAAAACATGCAAGACCTTGTCTCAAAACTAAAAGGGCTAGGGAATTGATGCAGTGGTTAAGCACCCCTGGGTTCAATGCATGGTACCAAAAATAAATAAATGTAAAAATATTTTTAAAAAGGAGGCTGGGGATGTAGCTCAGTGGTTAAGCATCCTTGGGTTCAATCCCTAGTTATCACAGTCTTGGAAGCACCTGTGGTGCTTTGAAAGCGTGGTCCAAAGACAAGCCAGACTGCAACAAACTAACAGAGATGAGAGTAAGCATTTATAAACTATGTTAGCAATTTGATATTGTCTTGGCACTTAGACATATGATCAGGGGTCTTGTATTCTGTATTGGGGCTTTCATTTTTTAAAAATAAGTTTTGTTTATTTTATGTAACTATTGGTCCATGGTGGGCTAAAAATTTTAAAAAGAACAAAAACTGCCCTTCTACCAGAGATAATGTGAAAAACACTGTTCTAGAGGAAAAGTATCAGATCAGTAGAAAAATGAAGGAAATGGTCTTCTGAGAGAGTCCATGCTAATTCAGGTAGGGAGAGGCAGACAAAAAGTAGATGTGACTAGAAAAACAGTAAGTATAGGCTGAAAGTAGACTGATGTCACTATCTAAAATCTATTACAGTTTAGATTTGACATATTTTATTATACATTAATGGAAAAATATCTAAGGAATTATGTTGCAACCAGACTAACATTTTATATGCAAAATAGTCAATGAGGAGAGAAACACACACCCATTTTCGCATCTAATCTGAGAAGGAAGAACCAAACACACATCTAATTATAAAAAAATCAAAGACAGTTTATCAAAAATACAAGCATTGTAGGAGGAGAAAAACACAAATATAACCTAAACTAATTAGGTGAGTTTAGAGGTTAGGAGGATTCGTACAAGCAGAATTAAAAGAATCTAGCATATAATCTGTTCAAAAGTCAGAGTTACTTATTCAGAAGCAAACATAATCCCAGTGGACTGTATAGTTAAAAACACAAAAACTAGAATTCATAGGGAACACAATCTCATTTTCATCTGTATTTTCAATGCTTCCATTGAATTACTTACTTTAGAGGAAGAAGGTCAGACAATTTGTCTACTTCTTAGCTCTTTGTTTTTTGTAACTAGAAACTAAAAGAGGGAAACAAAAACCTAAAGACCTGAAAAATGAAGAAACAAGCACATACATCTCTGAATAATGGACTAAATTTTCCACAGAAAAATGTAAAAGAAATTTTTTGGGGAAGGAATACTGGGAATTGGGTATTCCACCACTGAGCTGTATTCCCAGCTCTTTTAAAATTTATTATTTTGAGACAGGATCTTGCTAAGGTTGCTGAGCCTGGCCTCAAATTTGGCCTTCCCCTGCCTCAGCTTCCCATCACTGGGATTATAGGAGTATGGTACAGTGCCCACCAAGGAAACGTTTTTATATAAGAAAAATAAGCCAAAGATAAACCCAGTTAGTTTTAAACTTAAAAAATATTGCTGGGGTTAAAAGTGAAAATAGGAACCATGTAATACTAATTAAAATATTTCTCAATAGAAATATTTATTTACATATCTATTAATTATGCATATAGAAAAGGAATTACTCCCAAACTTTTAGTTATAGTACATACTTTGATATTTTGAAAATGAGAATATGGGCACCTTTCACTTTCCACCATACAAACACACATTGGCTTAAAAAAAACTTATTAAAGTATAACATGTACAGAAAAGTACACAAATCTTAAGTGTATATATAATGAATTTTCACTAACTAAGCATTCCCATATAGTCAGCACCTATATCAAGAAACAGAGGGGAATACGGAAGACAGTAGAATTAACTGGTGATAACTTTCCTATCCTTATATTTGTATACATGACCAGGGTAATTCCACATCGTATACGAACAATCACAAGAGTGGGAACCTAATAGAATAAAATCCATTGTATGTACGTGTGTTCTGCCAAAATACATTCTACTTCATGTGCAACTAAAAATAAAATAAATAAAATTTAAAAAAAGAAGTGGAAAATGCCCAGTGACCACCGCAAAAGTTCCTTTTGTGACCCTCTTCCAATCACTATCCAACCCCTCTTCTGTGCTTTGTTTTCTCCACTTTATATGTCTATTTAGCATACTATATATTTTAGTTATTTATCTTATTTACAATTTGTCTCTTCAATTTGGATGTAAATTTCATGAGGGGAGGGACTTTTGATCCATTTTGTCAAGTGCTATGCCTCCAGCTCCTTGAATTGTGCCTAGCATGTAGTCATTAAAGATTTGTGGAACAAATGAATGAAACTCTGAAAAAAGAAATACTAAAAAAAAAAAAAAAACCAAAAAACAGATAAGTGGATAAGGAAAACATGCTATATCCATACAATGTAATATTATTCATCTACCCCCGTATATATTTGTTAGGTTTATTGAACACAATATTTTCAAAAGCAGAAAAACCATTTAAGTTTTAGCTTTTACACTTAAAATGAGACCTAAACAATGAAATATAACTTAAAATAGAAATGTTATCCAAACATTTTTCAACATGGTCTTGCAAAGAATTTTTATTATTATTAATGGTGTGAAAAAAACCATTAAATATGTTTCCAAGGCTAAGAATTTAGTAACAATAATTACTAATAAAAAAAACTGTCAGAAAACCACTTTCTTTAAAACCCTGCAAAGCCATATAAGAGCATAGTATTTAATGATAAAAAAGGATAAAGTACTGATACATGCTAAAACATGGGTGTACCTCAAAATCATGCTAAGTGAAAGAAGTCAGATAAATAGTTATTTGCAGTGTAAGCCTGGGGGTTGGGGCGTGATGATGAATGGGTATAGAATTTCTTTTGGGGGGATGATAAAAATATTTTTAAAATTAGGTTGTGGTGATGGCTGTACAACTCTTATGATGTACTAAAAATCACTGAACTGCACCCTTCAAAAGGATAAATTTTGTGGTATGTGAATTACATCAACAAAATTATCAATTTTTTAAAAAATAAAGACAAAAAGAACATTTTAGATTTTTATCAAAATATGCATTCTTTTTTAACCTAAGTTCTCAGACCACTGGTAGTAATAATAAAATCAGTTTTTCTGGCATTAAAGTTAGGAGATTGTCTAGGGGATACCAGACTGGATTAGTTTTCATTAGTATAACTAAGTCTAAATACTTCCTTTAAAATACAGATGAGGCATAAATTGTGCTTTCATTTGTACCTCATAAAAAAAGCTGAAATTAGAAGATTTTCATAAAGTAATTAAATGTGAAACTCCTCATATAATCTCAAAAGAATGCTCCCTTGAGGTGAGAACTGAAGAGCCACCACTCTCACAGGATACATATTTTTAGAGTGCTCTGGAGGCCCAGAAATGGACAGGGATTGTTTTATTTAAGAAGACCTGGCTCTCTTGGAGAATCCTATCTTTTCTTTCCTACTCATAGAACCATGGATTATTAGAGGTGTGAGGTGCTTCAGAGACACTGTTCCAATACCCTTATATAAATACCTGAACTGCAACTGCCTCCCCCAACTTCTGTCAACTATGACCAGGTAATTTCAAGAGCTTTCCCTCTGACATCTAAGTAATATTCAATAGCAAGGGTTATAAAATGAGATTTCTTTGAGACTCTACTTATCTGAAACACAGGACACAATACTACCTACTTCATAGTGTTGATGCTATAAGAATTGCATAAGAAAACACATGAGAAATCTTTCAAATATAGCACATTGCACAGAAGTAGACACTCAACAATGCTGGTTTTTCACTTCTGCCACACTAACACTTCTATTCTCCCAATCTTTAATCAGTACATAATATTGACAAGATGAAAGATGGTCAAGACACACTGCTTGCTATATGCAGGCAGATACCCTGCTACATAGCAAAGTTTCATGGATATGGCTGATGGTGTTACAAACCTGACATACCAGACTTAAGTGGACATTTTTTTTCTTTTTCTTTTTTTTTTTTTTTTTAATTTTTATTTTTTGGTACTGGAGATTGAACTCAGGGGCACTCGACCACTGAGCCACATCCTCAGCCCCATTTTGTGTTTTATGTAGAGACAGGGTCTCACTGAGTTGCTTAGTGCCTCGCCATTGCTGAGGCTGGCTTTGAACTCGCGATTCTCCTGTCTCAGCCTCCCTAAGTGCTGGGATTACAGGCTTG
>PVHX01025062.1:0-23004 GCA_004024805.1 Geosciurus inauris | reverse complement strand
TTGATAGTTTTAAGTTTTACACTGATAAATGTAACAAGTCTGCAAAGTATTTTCATGAGATTTGACTCTAACTTTTTTTTTGAAGTGGAGAGCCAGTTGCTCCAACAGTGTTTATAGAATAATCCATCTTTTTCTCATTTATTTGAAATGTCATGCTACCCAATAATAAATTCTTATAAACATCCATGTCTGTTTCAAAGAGAAAATCTCCATCCTATTTTACTGATTGATTCCTCTGGCCTAATTTCTCTAGCATTGTGTTTTATTTGTGGTTAAGAGAAATACCCCTTCTTCTTTATTATTTTCAAAATATCATCATTATTTTCTTGTCTTTTATTTTATGAGTGAACTTTATAACTAATTAGTCAAGTTCAGAAATCTTTCATTAAGATGTTGGAATTGCATTAAATTGATAGACACACTTGAGGAGAGGTGACTTATTCTAATGTTAGCTTTCTATTTGGAGCATGTCTTCCAGTCAAGTTTTGTAATTTCTTTTTCATCCCATAGGCTTTTGCATTTATTAAGTTAATTTCTAAGTATATTATGCAGTTTTGTTTTCATTAATGATGCCTCCTTCTTTCCTCATTATGTCACCTTGCTAGCGATTTGTGGAATAGTTTGTTACTGGTTTTTATAAATTCACTTGCTTTTGTTTGTTTTAGCTTTTATTATAGAAAGTTCCAAATGTAAACAGAACTAAAGCAAATATAAGTCTCTGTTGTCTTGATCAGCCAAACAGACATCATCTAATATCCAATCCCACACTTCCATACCCTGGGCATGTTGTCCACCAACCTTGAGTTATTTTGAAGCCATTATCAGATATCGTATTTCATTATACATTTCTAAAAGTCCAATGGACTCTTTCTCAAAAAGCATAATTACCATACCATTATTATGTCTAACAGTAAAAACAATCCCTACTGACATTAAATACATCCAGGGCTCATATTTTAAATTATTTTAAAAAGTGCTTTTGAATCTCAATATAATAAAAATTCTATACATGGTAATTATTTGATGCCTCATAAATATCTTCTAACCTATAGGTTCACTCTTTTCCATTTTTCGCTTGTTGTTGTTGAAGAATCCAGGTCTTTGTCTCTAGTGTTCCCTACATTCTGATTTGTTTTCCTGCTTGAAGCTTGTGGTGTCATTGAACACATGTATCCGTTGTCCTGTATGCCTTCTAGTCCTTCCAAGCCCTTTCTAATCAGCTTGGTTGATTGTAGTTCATACTCCTGTGGATTTCCAGGAAGGACTCATGGAATATTCCCTGAGTTCTTGCGTGTCAATAATGGCTTCTCTGCAGACGATATGTTTACAGGTCAGTTTGGCTGAAGGTGAAGACCTTGGTTACTTTGGGGCTTTCATAGTTTCAAGGCCAACAGCGATCACTCTACTGTCATCCTTTGTTTCTGCCTGCACAGGTCCTAATTCCAGGGATCTTGTGATGCTCTATCTGATGTGCGTGTGGCAAAAATTTGCTCCCAGAATGTAGGCTGTCTCTTCTCCTCATTGATTGTTTTTTGTTTTTTGCTGAGAAGAAGCTTTTAGTGTAAGTCTATCCCATTTATTGATTCTTGCTTTTATTTCTTGTGCTTCAGTAGTCTTGTTAAGGAAGTCAGGGCCTAATCTGACACGATGAAGATTTGGGCCTACTTTCTCCTCAATTAGGTGCAGGGTCTCTGGTCTAATTCATAAGTCTTTGATCCACTTTGAGTTGAGTTTTGTGCATGGTGAGAGATAGAGGTTAAGTTTCATTTTGCTGCACATGGATTTCCAGTGTTCCCAGCACCATTTGTTGAAGAGGTTATCTTTTCTCCCGTGTATGTATTTGACACCTTTGTCTAGTATGAGATAACTGTATTTATGTGGGTTAGTCTTTGTGTCTTCTGTTCTGTACCATTGGTCTACATGTCGATTTTGATGCAAATACCATGCCATTTTTGTTCCTATAGCTTTGTAGTATAATTTAAGGTCTGGTATTGTGATGCCTCCTGCTTCATTCTTCTTACTGAGGATTGCTTTGGCTTTTCTGGGTCTCTTATTTTTCCAAATAAATTTAATGATTGCCTTCTCTATTTCTATAAGAAATGATTTTGGGATTTTAATTGGGATTGCATTGAATCTGTATAGCACTTTGGGTAGTATAGCCATTTGAATAATATTGATTCTGCCTATCCAAGAGCATGGGAGATTTTTCCATCTTCTAAGATCTTTTTCAATGTCTTTCTTTAGTGCCCTATAGTTTTCATTGTAGAGGTCTTTCACCACTCTTGTTAGATTGATTCCGAATTAGTTTATTTTTTTGAGGCTATTGTGAAAAGAGTAGTTTTCCTGATTTCTCTTTCAGAGGATTCATTGCTGATGTATAGAAATGCATTTGATTTATGGGTGTTGATTTTATGTCCTGCTACTTTGCTGAATTCATTTATTAATTCTAGAAGTTTTCTGGTGGAATTTTTTGTATCCTCCAAGTATAATATCATGTTGTCTGCAAATGATAGTTTGAGTTCTTATTTTCCTATTTGTATCCCTTTAATTTCTTTCATCTGTTAATTGCTCTGGCTAGGGTTTCAAGGACTATGTTGAATAAGAGTGAAAAGAGGGTATCCCTGTCTTGTTCCAGTTTTTAGAGGGAATGCTTCCAATTTTTCTCCATTTAGGATGATGTTGGCCTTAGGTTTAGCATAGATTGCTTTAACAATGTTGAGGTATATTCCTACTATCCCTAGTTTTTCTAGCAGGAGGCATCACAATACCATGTTTTAAACATGAAAGGGTGCTGTATTTTGTCAAATGCTTTCTCTGCATCAATTGATAAAATCATATGATTTTTATCTTTAAGTCTATTGATGTGATGGATTATGTTAATTGATTTCCATATGTTGAACCAAACTTGCATCCCAGAGATGAACCCCACTTGATCATGGTGCACTATTTTTTAATATGCTTTTGTATGTGATTTGTCAAAATTTTATTGAGAGTTTTTGCATTTATATTAATCAGGGATATTGGTCTGAAATTTTCCTTTTTTGATGTGTCTCTGTCTGGTTTTGGTATCAGGGTGATACTAGCCTCATAGAATGAGTTTGGAAGAGTTCTCTCCTTTTCTATTTCATGGAATAATTTGAGGAGTATTGGAGTTAGTTCTTCTTTGTAGGTCTTGTAGAACTTGGCTGAGAATCCATCTGGTACAGGGCTTTTCTTGGTTGGAAGGCTCTTGATGGTGTCTTCTATTTCCTTGCTAGAAACTGATCTGTTTAAGTTGTGAATGTCCTCTTGGTTCAGTTTGGGTAGGTCATATGCCTCTAGAAATTTGTCGGTGTCTTCAGGGCTTTCTATTGTGCTGGAGTGTAGATTTTCAAAATAGTTTCTAATTATCCTCTGTATTTCAGCAGTTTGTCGTGACATTTCCTTTTTTATCACAAATTTTAGTAATTTGGATTTTCTCTTTCCTTATTTTCATTAGGATGGCTAGGGGTTTGTCAATTTTATTTATTTATTCAAAGAACCAACTTTTTGTTTTGTCAATTTTTTGAATTTTTCTTGGTTTCAATTTCATTGATTTCTGCCCTGATTTTAATTATTTCCTGTCTTTTACTACTTTTGGAGTTGGTTTGTTCTTCTTTTACTAGGGCTTTGAGATGTAATGTCAGGTCACCTATTTGTTGGCTTTTTCTTCTTTTAATTAATGGGCTTAACACAATGAACTTTACTCTTAACACTGTCTTCATAGTGTCCCAGAGATTTTGATATGTAGTATCAGAGTTCCCATTTACCTCTAAGAATTATTTTATCTCCTCCCTGATGTCTTCTGTTATTCATTCATCATTCAACAGGGTAATTATTTAGTCTCCAGGTGTTGGAGTAGCTTCTGTTTTTTATTTTATCATTGATTTCTAATTTCACTCCATTATGGTCAGAATGCAGGGTAGTATTCTATTGTTTTGTATTTGCTAAGACTTGCTTTTTGGCATAACACATGGTCTATTTTGGAGAAAGATTCATGGGCTGTTGAGAAAAAAGTTGAATGCACTGGTTGATGGATGGAATATTCTATGTATGTCTGTTAAGTATAAATTCTTGATTGTTTTACTGAGTTCTATAGTTTCTTTGTTTAGTTTTTGTTTGGAAGATCTATCCAGTGGTGAGAAAGGTGTGTTAAAGTCACCCTTCACGATAATTAAATTTAGCCTGTTGAATTAGGAAGGTCCCAGATAAAGCTTCTGAATAGAAAAATTCTTTTAGTTTTGACTTAGTGGTATAGCCTCAAATTATGATCCATATTATTTTTCATATTTAGATATCACAGCAGGAATGGAATCTAAAAATATCTTGGTGGATGTTCTCAAAGCAAAGTGGGAAATTATTTCCTAAGCAGAGATGGAAGAGAGCAGTGTGCCTGTGGAGCTCCCAGGTGACAGGCAGATATTCGAGGGATGCCTAGGGAGGACATATTTTGACCATTACCTTTTCTTTCGAGTTTTAAAAAATTCCCCTTGTCTGGAAAGGCTGATGAAATGAGGACATTTTATTTGCTTTTAAGCCAGACAGCAGGCCGAGTGTCGTTGAAGATGGCTCTGCTCCTGAATCATTAAAGGCCAGTGAGAAGCTGCAAAGAAATATGCTGGTTTTTTTTGACATTCCGTAACATCGCCTTCACTGCAGCTGCCAAAAATGAGCAGCTGCTTCATACAGTCCCCTGCCATTTCCTAGCTTTGCTGGAAGAGGTCAGCTCTGTTTTCTCATTACCAATCTTTCTATCGGCTGGGCATCTGGATTCTTCATTCTCTTGTATCCTAATTCAACATTTTCTTTATTGCATAAGTGATGTGATGGACAGATTGGGTCACCTGTGGCAGCAAGTGCTTTTAGTGTGGACCCTGTGATTCAGCCCCAGTGGTTTAATCCCAGAAATACGGTCCACAAATGCAAGAGTCATTGTATTTTTCCATTGAGTTAAGATGTAAAAAGACTCTTAGGGACACAGAGAGGGGAGGGAGCCATGAGACAGAGGTGGGCCATTTGTTCCTGCTTCCCCCAGCTCACTGATATTGGATAGAATTAATGACCCATAGATAAGGAATAAACTGGGGGTTCTCCTACCTTTGGAAATAGCAAAATATGATGTTTTAGATTGATTAGAAAATTTCACTTAGATGATCTTTTTAGCACTAACCATTACCTATGTAGATGTAACTAAATACATTTGAGATTCGAAAATTCCCATTTAGATAATTTGAGTTAAAAAACAGGACTATAACACCCAACAGGATATCAGATGCCTTCATAAGACCAAGTCTGAGGTGTTGGCTGGAGGCTCGCTTGGGCTCTGGTGGCCTTAGATCAGGTTCTAGGACCACTCTGGCTATAGAGGCTTCTTCTGGGGTAGATCTGAGATCTCCAAGGCCATAGGAGGCTCTAGAAGTAGACTCAAGCACTCTGGGATATATCTAGGAAATATATTGAAAGACCTTCAAATTTCCAAATGTTGTTTACTTGCCCCTGGCGGGTGTTGGGGATTCTGCTACTGGACAGTCACCCTGTTAGCTTAGGCTGACACTTCACTAAGCCATGGTTATTCACAAAGGATGAATCCAAAAGAAACTGTGGTACCAATACACAATGAAATATTACTCAGCATTAAAAAAGAATAAAATTATGTCATTTGCAGGTATATAAATGAAGTTGGAGAATATCATGCTAAGCAAAGTAAGCCAATCCCAAAAATCCAAAAGGCAAAATGTTCTCTCTGATAAGTGGATGCTGATCCATAATGGGGGAGGGCGTGGGTAGAATGGAGGAACTTGGATTGGGCAAAGGGGAGAAGGGGAGGGGACATAGGGGCAGGAAAGATGGCAGAATGAGATGGACATCATTGCCCTAGGTACATGTATGACTGCACATGTGGTGCAACTCTACATCATGTACAACCAGAGAAATGAAAAGTTGTGCTCCATGTGTGTACGATGAATTGAAATGCATTCTGCTATCATGTATAACTAGAACAAAAAAAAGTTAAAAAAAAGAGATGAATCAGATTGTCCTTCTGAATGGATGCTTCTATGTGTAGGGGGATTAGGGGACAGCACTGAGAAGCACTTGATTTGGATGGAGGTGGGAAATGGGGTTGAGCAGATGGGATGGCAGAGAGAAAGGAGGAAGAGCACCACGAAATGGAGAAATGTGCAGACCATGAGCAAGTGCATCACTAGAGATCAACTACCTTTGTTACCAGGGGGCTTATGAGTAGCCTTGGTAAGGAGCCAAAATAAGGTTCACCTAAATGATCACATGAGAAATTGTGATATCTTGAAAACTTCATGTGGTTTCTGAAAGACACAGAGTACAAAGAGAGAACCATATGTCTCAGATATTCCAAACGAATTCAACATCTTAATTTTTCTGGCTTGATGTCTCTGTTATATTGAAATATCTCAGAAACATTGGTGTTTTCATTTCTGAATATATTCTAGACCCTTGAGACTCCAAATGTGGTCTGTAACTTTGCAGCATTAGCATCACCTGGAAATGGGTTAGAAATATAGAATTTTAGGTCCCACCCAAGGATGGATGCAAATTAATAAGCAATCTTGTCTGTGAATTATAGTTCTAGACCATTTCTTATCATTGGTTGTATAAAAATGATGTGTCAGAGCAGGACAAAGTGACCTCTGTGGAGAAATCCAGAGGAGGCTGCATTTTCTCATCACTAGAGCTGAACTCTTTCTTGACGTGGCCCTGAGTGGGATCTGGCTAATGTTCATTTAGTGTACATCTGGACTTACTGGTAAAAAGGATTAAGAGCTTTGAATGAGAAACAACATCACAATATGTGTGCTACTGAGACTCTTTAGTCCTTGGATAAAGATATTTCATTCTAAACCCTGGAGCAATACCAAACACTTGTTTAATTTGTGATTTTTTTTTCATGAGCAGAAAAGTAACTGAGCCCATGTGGCAGCTGGAAGGTCATATGCACTCTTCCATTCCCCAAATGATGTATACAGCTCCTCAGCCTCACCAGCCAAGGGAACTAGATCTAGGAATTGGCCCATTCCTGTCTCTGGCTCCTGAAAGTAATCAGATATCCAAGATAATATATATATTACTGAGCTTTGATAGATATTGTACAAAAACATTAAAAGCTTTCTTTGTACTTAAGAAACCACATACTTTGTGTCTATAAGATCAGACAGGAGTTCAGTCCCCTTATTTTTTTTTATTGAAGAATTAAAAACAATAGGAAGAATTAAATCAGTGGCATTGAGGTCAGTCATCATCAACTGTGTATTGCAAGATGCTGTCCTTCCTTTTACAAAGCTACTGTTTTTTAAATCAAAGAAATGCTTAAAGCTTGAAACCAAACCATAAAACAGCAACTTTCCTGTGCTTAAAAAATGGTCAAGTTGTTTTTCAGGGTGCAGGTGCAGAACCCTAGTACATGACCTCAAATGACCTTGAGAGCCTGGTGGAACTGAAAGTTTTTGATAAATAAGTTGAACCTGAGGAATTAGAACAGGGACTTGCCGACTTAGATTAGAAGACAGATGCCATCAATAGGGGCAGGACAGACCAGAATAAATGAGTGTCTGGAAATACTCCAATAAAGCATCCACAAGTTCCACCTGGACGGGTGTGTCTGGTACACACAATTCCACCAAGTATGTCTATATACAGTATTTAGCCACTGAAGTGCGTGAACAAAGATGAAGACTTTCTCATCAAGAGGAAGAAGACTTGGGCCAAGGGACTTTATCACCTCAGTCTGTACACCCTACGCCAGAGTGGTCATCTGGTGGCTCCACACAGCTCCTATCCTGGTATAATTATTGTTAGCTCTACTTCTTTCTCTCACTGCCCCTCCCCACTTAAATTATTGATTTTACAAAAACCACCAACTTTGTACTTTATAAAATGCCATTCTAGGGGCTAGGGTGTGGCTTGTTTACTTGTTTACTTTTTAGAGTGGTTGCTTAGCACGTGAGAGGCCCTGAGTTCCATTTCCAGCACTGCAAAAATAAAAAAGTGAAAAAAAAAATAAATAAAAATAGAAAAACATTTTAAAAATCACTATATGCAGGGCTGGGGCTGTAGGTCAGTGGTAGAGCACTTGCCTCGCATGCGTGAGTCACTGGGTTCAATCATCAGCATCATATAAAAATAAATAAAATAAAGATATTGCGTCCATCTACAACTAAAAAATATTTTTTAAAAAAATCACTGTATGCAACTACTGTTATGGTCCATGAGGCTCTTAAGGAGTTGAGCTTACCTACCATTCCAGTATAATTTCCAACATCCTCCAATGTATTTGGGGTTCCAACTCCACTGAACTACAGGGTTCCCAGATTATGAGATAATGTTTGATTTCTCTGTGGCTTTGCATGGGGCCGTTAATATATTTACTTTTGAGATGAGTTGTTTTAGTCAACTTTTTCACTACTGTGACCAAAAGAGGTGACAAGAACAATTTTAGAGGAGGAAAAAGTTATTTGGCTCTCATGGTTTCAGAGGTCTCAGTCCATAGACGATGACCCCATTGCTCTGTGCATGAGGTGAGGCCGATAATCAAGGCAGAAGGGCTTAATGGAGAAAGACAGCTCGGGAAATGACCATCAGGAATCAGAGAGCAAGCTGTGCTCATCAGGTGCAAAACATAAACCCCAAAGGCACATCCATTGTGACCCACCTCCTCCAGCCATACCCTAGCTTCCTACAGTTACCACCAAGCTAATCCATTCAAGTGGATTAATACACTGATTAAGTTAAAGCTCTTACAACCCAATCATTTCACCTTTAAACTTTCTTGCATTATTTCACACATAAGCTTTTGGAGGATATCATATATCTAAACCATAACAGGGGTCTTGCTATGTTGCTCAGGTTGGCCTCCAATTTCTGGGCTCAAGTAGTCCTTCCACTTTAGTCCCCTGAGTAGCTTAAACTTCAGATGTGTGCCACCGTGGCTGACATATGGACTAAAACTCATTTCCTCCATAATCTGCCCAGTCAGCTCTTCTCCTTTCTCCCAGACTCTTCTCACACTACCCTTAGTTAAGTTCCAGGTAAAAACCTATTCTTTGGTGCTTCATAGCTCATGAAGGTACTTTTGAGTGTACATGACTTTCGCTGTCAAGCCCAAGACCATGACACATGGTGGACACTCAAAACCAATTTAGTAACAGAGGAAGGAAGGAAAAAGAAAGGGAGAAGAGAAGGGAGGAAAGAAATAAGGACAGAAGAAATAAAACAGGTCTTGTTGTGGCAGGGTCAATAGCTACTAAGAGGAAAACTGGATTTGGGGAGTAACTTTTATATGAGACTGCGAGATTTCTTTTTAGTTCTATGTCCATATTTATTTTTCTCTTGTCTTTTCTTCATTGCTTGCAATAAAGCCTCAAGGAAAACCTAAAATGTCTTGTGCACTTTGGGAGACAGAATAGGTGGGCAAGAGTAACGAGATTGTTTATTCTGCGGTGCTGCAGGGAGAAGACTGGTCAGAAAGAAGAGGTGAAGGCAATTTTAAGGAATAAAAAAACAAAACAAAACAGAAAATCTTGTTCCTGGAGCTGATAAATACAATTTTAAAACTATGGCAGGGGGCCCGCCTGGGACCACAAGATGTCCCGAGATTGTCTATAATGGCAGGAAGTCCTCCATTCCAGCATCTGGTTGAATTTCAAAGACATAGCTACATTTATTATAATACTATTTACTCGAGGACAGATATCAGTACAAAGGAGTTTTTATTCCACGAGGATCTCATTAAAATATGGATGCTCATAAAGAGAAAGTTTTAAGATGTCAGTGAATTTGGCTAAATAGATGTATTTTCACGTCCTCAGTCAGTTTTTCTGATGAATGGTCCAGAGACCACCTGGACCTGAGTCACCTGAGCGGCTTGTTAAAATGCAGATTCTTGGACTTTTCCCCAGACCCACTGAACTCTGGATTCTGCACAGCCTTTTCCCACTGTCTTCTACCTTGTACAGGAGTGAGTTTTGTAAAGCCTAACTATCCCAGGCTGCTGTCTGAGCCTTTGAAGGAAACCTGGGCAGGAAAGTAAGCCTCACTTCCAGCCTTTCTTCTTCTGCAGGAATGGATCATGAGGCTTCATGTTACTGATAGGAAAGGTTGACAGACTCTAATAAGTGCTTCTCTAGAGTTTCTTTGTAGCAAAGGTTGGGACAGGATTGCAATCAGCCTAAACTTTCTCTTTGAATTTCATGCATCAACGAGACAAGCATCAATTTCCTATTGGCTTTACTTTGGCTGTGCTGTGAACTTCCATAGCAAGCTCTGCCCAGCTTCTGAAAATTTGTGGAAGGTTAACTTAGCAGGTCTTTGCACTCAGTGGCCAGGAGATGAAATGCAGGTCAGGACAAAGGAAAGACAGAGTCTCTTCAGGTACAGGAAGTGCTGACATTTTCAGTGCCACTGCAGAGAAGACTGTTACCATGGATTGGAAGACACAATATTTTCCAGCTGTCCAGCTGTCCTTCAATGTCAGACACACATTATATTGTAGTGTGTGGAGTTTGGGAAACTATTCCTATTTTAAAATGGACTTTTCTATAATTTTAAATAATTTTCTATACCACAGGACACCCAAGTCCATTTCTATTCCAAAATTGTAAGAACCCACATAAAAAATTTTATTGCTAGCTTATTTGGAAGTGGACATGTATTTCTACAGGGTATTTGCAGGACTTAGAATAAATTATTGAGGTGGATGACTTATGCATTGTGTCAATCATCTCTATATTGTTGCTTTCTAACCAATACCTTGCAACTTTCATAATATGTTGAATTTTTCAATTTTTGAATATGGATATTGTCTGTTTTTAAAAATTACTTCTGATTAGTCCAAGTAGCACACAATAAAGGAAATTGGTGTTTAGTTTGGGAACTGCAGAATCTGGACTACTGCTTACAGGGCACAAATAAATTAGTCAAATTTCTGTTTCCTTTGTTCCTACTGTTCTCTAAATACCACAGATAGTAATGCTAGTGCACCTGTGTGGTGAATTTTAATAATCCTTTTGAACATGAATGATCAGAAAACAAGCCCAGTGATCAGGCATCATGAAAACAAATTATGTGTGAAAGGATGTTTTGCTTGTTGCTAGTATAAGCCAGAGAAGAATCACCCAATGTGAAGAATCATCTGACATTAAGGCTTGTATTCTAGCTTTAGGATAGGATAGTTAGTTAAATTAAGGAAAGATAAATTAACTATTTAACTGAAGGAAAGTTAAATTAACTATTTCAAGGAAGAGGTTAATTACATTCAATTTGATCCAGTAGAGGGCACTGTATCTCTGTCCTTATGCATATATTTATCAGTATATTATATACTATTAAATATGTCCTATATAACAACATGCATTACTATAAGGCTAGTGCATTTGCATATTTAATATTCCTTTGAAAGTTTACCTTTTCTTCTTCCCAAAGGATGAGAGTTTATGTGGGAAAACAAGGCTTGCAGAGGCGACACACATGATAAAGCATTTGCATGTGAAACAAGTGCATACTGTTGAATATTTACTCACCCTTATAAAAGCACGTGTGAAATAAAAAACTGGAGGGATTTGTTTTTTAAAAGCAACACTCTTTTTCATAATTCTGGCTTTTAAGGATATGGATTATTGCATTTATCTCCTTCCCCCCAGGGAGAATTAAACATTTCTTGAAAAGGACTTGGATAGCTCAAACACCACAATAAACCATCCTGATTTTAGGTTGCCTTGGGTTGTGCCTGCCCCCAAAGCACCCCGCTGGAGTAGCCTGAGAAGGAGAGCAGGCGGCGCCTGGGCGGGGGAGTTTTGCCTGTTCCAAGCTGCGCGTTCGCCTCCCCAGAGGTGCCTGCCAGTGCTCAGTGCCTAAAACCTGCCCTGCTCGCTGAGGTTCTGTTTAGCTTCACCACGCATGGCGTTTATTTCAAGTGGCCCCCTGGAAAACATCCTCCTAAGACGCTGCGGTGGGAAGAACACTTCCCGCCCTCGCCCGCGCTCAGTGTCTTGGAGATGGTTGCTCCTTGTCCCTCCTTTCCAATCATTCACGTCCAAGTGCACCAAGCAAGGTGGAGCAACTCGAATATTAAACACAGCAAAGCAGTTCGTTAGAGCTGAGAAATTCACTTTTTAAACCTAACGCAGAGCAAGGAGGTTTTGCAGTGCAGGGGTAATTTAGCCGCAGTGACTGTGGAGGGGAAATATCCTTTCTTTCCAATTAACCTGGAACAGGCGTTGCTCTCGCGGTAAACACTGGGACTTCAGGAGAATGGAATTTAATTATTGAAATCTTTGGAATTTCAGCCCACCTTCAAGTGAATATGGCTTCCTTTATCTTTATTAAAGGGAGCTTGCTTTTTTAATTCTTCTGGAAGGGTGTATTAATTCCCGTTAGAGGACACTGCTGGAAAAGGAGCTTTACACGGTGACACTTTCTGAAAGTGTAACGGGATAAAGGAAAATGTTGGATGTCATCGCTTTTGGTATAGTTAAAATTTCATTGGTAAGAGTGCAGTGGGAAAGTCTAGAAGAGAAGGGAACAATGAAGACTGATCTCCAAGAGATTCTGGAAGGTTCGCAGAAGGATAATTTTCACACTTCTGAAACTGCTTTTTTTTTTAAAGTGACTCCACTTTACCAGCAAGAAAGGCTAAATTTGCCAGTAATAGCCGTAGCTACTAATACCATTAACATCCATTTAAACATAGAGGCACTGGGCAAATAAATATTTGCTAAATGAATGAATTCTGATAATAGAAGTAAAGAAACTAGGTGTTTTTCCACCTCAGTGCCTCTGGTGAGGCTATTTCTACTGCTGCCAACCTCCTTTCCCCTTGACCTAACCAAGTTACATTCTATCTTTCTGCACTATGCTTACACAAGTTTTTAAACAAATGACAATCCAGTGTGCTGCAAGGTATGCAAAAACACACCTGGTTTTACCTTTCTGAAAAGCAATTGCTATGACTCAGGAATTAGTCTTCAGTAAACATTTATAGTAAGAAAAGCAAGCCAATGTTTAGGCAGCAGTGTGCTTATCAAAGTCCTGTTTTTGTAATGGGTTTGGCTGGGTTAGATCTAGACTAGAAATGAATGGAACTTAAACCAGGTAAGCTAGCCCTGTCCTGGCACCTGTTTGTGATAAAATGGAAACCAAAATCCCTTCTGAAAGATCAGTGGGATTGGAAGCAAAGAAAATTGCTATGAAAAAATTCAAACACACAAAAATAGAGTAATAGACTAAACCTTTGTACATCTGTTATCCAGACTTCCCTTACATCAGAATTTTCCAACATTTGCTTCCATTCCTTCATGGGCTTTGCTGAAATATTTTACTTCAAATCTCATTTCTCATCCATTTCATCCTTACATCAATGTGCATCTCTAAAAAAATTTAAAGCTTTGTATGTCCACAATGCCATTATTCACACCTAACAAAATTACCCTTTTTTGGTATTATTTGTATCCATTTTATAATTAAAAGTTTAATTGGGGGGCAAGTAGTCAAGACTTAAACAAGATCCAGTCATTACATTCGGTTGTTATGGGATAGAAGTTTTAATGGCAGTTTTTAGCTGGGGTTCAGATATGTACAGACTTTTCAGTTAAGCAAGGTGATTGGGAAGTATGAGAAATGAGGTTACTGAGGATGGTGAAGCCACCCACTGAGAGAGCTGAAAGAGAATTTGCTGCTGTGTGTAAGCTGTGGGTGTGAGAGAGCTGGCCTGAGAGATGTGGAATGCCTGCTTACTCTTAGGGACTGACCAGATGCCCTCTTTCTCCCACTCTGTGCTCAATTAAGCACAGGAAAGACTGTCTTCTGGCTTATTCGACTAGAAGCTGTGCAGTTCTAGCACCGATAAGACCTAGATGTCAGGTTGGAAGCATGGCCAAGATTCCCGGGGGTGCAGTCCAGGGAGCAGCGAGGCCAAGTCAAAGATGCTGGGGAAGGCAGTGGGTTTGTTGGTCTGAAAAAGTCTTTACTTTTCTTTCACTTTTGAAGGATAATTTCACTAGAGAGAGAACTATGTATTGGTGGTCTTTCAACACTTTAAAATGTTTCCCTCTACTCTTGTTTTTGATTTCTGAAAAGGAGTCTGATATAATTCTTATCCTTATCCATAAGCTATGATTTTTCCAGTTTTCAGCGTTGCAGTTTGCCCTGCGACTCCAATTCTAAGAAGAGTTCTTGATTCTTTGGTTTGTTCTGGTTTTTCCTTGTTGTGAGGGTAGAAGTGATATCCAAGCTCTTTATATATTGGACTGTTGAGACCAATGGGTTTGATTTGGCAGAATTTGGGCCAGTAGGGATTGAGGAGAGTAGAATATCAAACATTTTTATGGATTACTTGTGGGTGAGGAACAGATTATTTTGAGCTTTGAGCAGGTTTGGACTGAAAGAATTGAAAATTATGATCATCTTCATGATCACCAATTGCAACAAACATTCATTAAATACTAAGTCGGAATATGAAAAGCAACCCAGAATGATCCTTGTCTGGGTGAGGAGACAAGGCATTGAAAGAAAATAACAAAAGAAAGATATATTTATATGTCTGAATGTGTCCATGTGTCTATAAAGATTCTTAAAAAGAATTTAGGTTTCAGAAGTTTCCTTTATGATAGAGGTTTTAATACCTAGTCACCTTAGTCAGCTTCTCATTACTGCAATAGATACCTGACATAATCAGGTAATAAAGGGAAGAGATTTATTTTGGCTCATGGTTTTGAAGGTTCAGTCCATGATTGGTTGGCCCTGCTGCTTTTGGACCTGTAGTAAGGCAGCTCGTCATAGTAGCAGCCCAGATCATTTACCTTAGGACTGGGAGATAAAAGAGAAATAGAGAGAGACTGGGGTCCCGCAATCCCCCTTTGAGGGTGCACCCCCAATGTGACCTAATATCTCCTAGTAGATCTCACCTTTTAAAGGTTCCACTACCTCCAAATAGCATGATGGGCTGGGCTTGGGACCAAGCTTTTAACACATTGGCCTTTCAGGGACAGAGATCCAGCATAGCGCAAGTTGATGAGGTGAAACTATCAGAATAAAAGCATAGTTTTGTTGGTAGGAAATAAAACCTTCTTATGCAAACCTTAGACAATTTTTTAAAAACCTTAAACATTTTTCTTCATTACTAAATGGGGCAGGCAATATTTGTAAAATATTGAAAGTCATGCACTAGCTTAGTGGGGATCATACACACCCAAAGTTCTTCTAAATGAATCAGGTTTTGAATAATCAAAGTATAAATTTGAATTTATAGCCTCAAAAGAACTAAAAGACAAATTACAGTAAATGTTTCTGAAATATTTTTGTTTTTGTGTTAAAATCTGAGTGTTTTCAAATCACTTGTTTTCAAATTATCTATGCTAGTCCTGAAATAATTCATTCTACATAGGGTTTTAAAATACTCTCAGTTTTTTAGACAATATGATGTTATTTTCTTAAATATGAGGGTTTTTCCCCCGACAAATAATAGGCTTTCCTTTGGTGAGGGTCTGTTTTTTTTTTTTTGATATGCAGTCTTACTATGTTGCTCAAGCTGGGCTCAAATGATCCTTCTGCCTCTCTGTCTTCCCAGTACCTGGGACTATACAGGTACGTGCCACTATGCCCAGCTTCATTTTATTTTTTAATTTGAAAGATGTCTTTATATAACTCTTATTCTTGAAAGACAGTTTCACTGGGTATATAAATCTAAGAGTTCATACTGAATTTCAGGTTGACTCGTAAAAGAGATTATTTCACTGTGTTCTGTTATTCATTAGTCTGAATTTGACTTTCTTTTTAGGTACATGTCTTTTTTCTCTGGTTGCTTCTAAAATCTTACTTTTGTCTTTGATGTTCTATAGTTTCACAGTAATGTGCTTAGCTGTCCATTTCTTTTTATTTATCCTGCTTCAGATTCTTTAATCATTCTGTTTATGAGATTTGCAGTCTTTAAACAATTCTGTAAAATTCTGTCATAATCTCTGTGAATACTGGTTTTCTAAATAATATCAATTTGTTATCTCCTCTGGAATTTCATTGAATGTAAGACAGGTCTTATTTTTATTCTCTACATCTATTTATTTCTATATTATATTTTTCATCTTGTGGTCTCTCTAAAGTATAGTCTGGATCCATTGCCAATTCAATAGTTCAACTTTCAGCTATTTTCACTTTTCTGTTTAAGTCATCCTTGAGCTTTATATTTATAATGGTTATATTGCATTGTTTTTGAAGCCTCAGTTTTATTTATTATCATGTGTAAAGTATAAGAATTTTTTTTTTTGTACCAGGGATTGAACTTAGGGGCACTATTCAACTGAGCCACATCCCCAGCCCTATATATATACATTTTTTCTTTTTTCTTTTAGTTGTAGGTAGATACAATACCTTTATTTTTATTTTACGTGGTGCTGAAGATCGAACCTAGTGCCTCACATGTGCTAGGCAAGTGCTCTACCGCTGAGCCACAACCCCAGCCCCCCAGTCCTATCTTGAATTTTATTTAGAGACAGGGTCTCCACTGAGTTGCTTAGCACCTCACTTTTGCTGAGGTTGGCTTTGAACTGGTGATCCTCCTGCCTCAGCCTCCCAGGCTGCTGGGCTTACAGGTGTGCGACACCCTGACTGACGCAAGCATAAGAATTTTACGTACAGAACTATTTGTGATTCTGAGTTTGCTGCTTATTTTGATTTTTCTCACTGGCTTTCACTCATATTGCTTATTCTCCATGTGTGTTTTTGATGAGTGACTTTGAACCATGAACCATTTCCTTGGAATTTCATATTTGGAAGTGTTTTGAGGCTTGTGTTGAAGTTACCTTCCTTCATAGATTCGCAATTATTTCTACTAGTTCCCTGGGGATGTTCATTAACCTAGAATATAATAAATCAGATTAAGCATTAGACCTTATTTTTATTACACGGGTAGTGTGAACTTGGGTCCCAAACCTATGTGAACTCCAGTTTGTTGTTACAAATTCTCAGGGAAACTTATTTTACTTTCTTTTTTTAAAATAAAATTTAATGTTTTTATTAATGCAAAATAATTATACTTGATACTGGAATTCATTTTGACATAATCATACATTCATGGAATATAATTTGCTCCACTTTCTATCAAGTATAAGAATCATGAGGAGAAAGTTTCCAACTGAAGGTTTTATTTAGATCTTGTCCATACATACCTGAAGGCCTTTGAAGTCTCAACTTTATGCAGGTATTTTCTATTTGAATCCTGCTTTGGTGGGACTTTTGGTTTTACTGCCTGTTTTCCATGATCCACAAAGCTTTAAAAATGGTGTTCAAGGTCACAAGAGTCTGGAGGTCAATATCAGAGCAAAAACCAGTTCAGACACTTTTTCTCACTTTTCCTTTTTTCTCCTTTGAGAATTCCTTATTTTGGGGGAGCTGGTTTAGCAATGAATTTAATAAGATGTTTCTTGTATGCTACTGAATTTTCATATTATTTACCTTTATGTGGTTTTATTCTAAATCATTTGTCAGTATCTATCAAAACAAAAATTCACTTTATTTGAATCAGTAAGTCTACTTCTAGAATTTTCTTTGGCAACAGTACTTCTACATGTGCAAAAATGTATGTGTACCCTTTTGTTCACTGCAGAATTATTTGTCACAGTGAAAAATTAAGAGTGTTAATTAATTACCACTCCATGCTATGGAGTAATGCTGAGCAGTCATTAAAAAGAATGAGTATAGCTACATGTACTGGCATTAGGGTGAGCTCCAAGATTTATAGGTCAGTGGAAAGAAGCAAAGAAAAAAGAACTTGTTAGGTTTTTCAGTGTACCTTCTCATTTTCAAATTTTATTTTTGGTGTCTCAAAACATTCTACCAGAAGTGGCAACAGCAGCATTATATACAAAAAAGTAATAAGATATAATAATGAAATTTTGCTCTGTTGAATGCCTTTCATCTCCAGATTTCAAAGAGCATATATTATCATAACACTGAAGCATTAATAGACTAAGCATTTATTAAATGTATAAAAGATAAGATTATTTTAGAATTTCAAGGTAAGACATTAATTTCATAAAGGGCTTTTGAAGTAAAAGCAATCTAGTCTTTTAGGACTTTTTGAGAGGCAGATAATTTTATCCATTGTGATATTTTCCTTTCTAAAATGCAGAGAAATTGTACCTTTTAGAAAAGACTTTAATTCTGCCTAGCATTGTGCATGACTATTAAGCCAGTAGACTGAAGTTATTACTTATGATAGACATTTTAAAGTTATTAGTACAGTGAAGCTCCGAAGCCATGTTTCACCTACGAGGGGGAAATGACATTTGAGTTAGACAAATGACATCAGAGGAGGAGACAAACAATCTGTTCTCAGGCAACTGTCATTTAACTAAACGTAATGCTGCAGAAATTTTATAAAGCAATTTGATTTTAAAAAGAGAAAGAAATGAAAAAAATCTCTATAATCATGACTAGTCATCCTTGAATAGAATAAACTGAATATTTTAACTTGATATCCAGAACTTTTCAAAATAAAAAGGAAAAGAAAAAGTCACTGGATTTCTATAATCATGGGAGAGAAGTCATAGAAAATTTGGGGCATAAATGTAAATTTGTAACAACTCATTTCAATGAAAGCCACATTTTAGTGATCTTTCTCAGTGTGTCGTGTGACACGGTATTAGCTTGAAAAGAGTGGAATCTGTTTGAAAGGCAAAGATATTTGGGTGGGAGGATACAGGGGATTCAATACCAAGCACCCCCTTTACCCCTGAGCTACACACACCCAGTCCTAAGGCAAGTTTATATCTGACTACTAGTCAGGCCTCAAGACTGAGTGTCAGGCTATTAAAAAGAGTTTTAAAAAAACCCTCCTAACTAAATAGATAAAATAGGGTTTTGAGAGAACAAATCTGTGACAACTTTATGAGAAACTTATGTAGAATAATAGTGACATCACATAGGAAGATAATAATGGAACAGTCCATATTCTAACTTTACTCTGTTGCTTTTGAGTCTTTTGCTTCTGAAACCATTTGTCTTTTCTTCTCCTTCCCTTACTAGCCTCTGAGACTATTTGTATAGGCTGGGAATTCTATTTCCTAAAGGTTTGAGGAGCTTACTTGTAAAACATTCTAAACCCAGAGCCCTCTGGGGAAAATACTTCTTTTTCTCATATTTCCCTAAATTTATTAATCTATTCCAGCTGCAACTTCATGAGCAATTTTGGATGCCTTTATTTTTACATAGACTGGACTGTTTTGTTGTGAATTTAATGTATTAAACATGATATTATACATTTGTTCTGTTATAATTTCTAATTTCTTCCATATTTTGCTTTACATTTACTTATTTATAATTTTGTGTATTTATGTTTTTTAATAGAGTGGCGGCCTTTTTCTATAAATATAAGCAAGAGATAAAACATAAATCTGAAAAGACAAAAACCCAAACATTAACAGCAGGTATACCTGGGCTGTTAAATTATAAATGATATCATCTTTCTTAATATTTTCAATGTATTCTGAATGCATTGATTTTTATGTAGGAAAAACATAATTTTTAAACATAAGTAATGTGTACTGGCTATCAAACTTTGTTTTCTCATGGTACTTCAGTTGCATATGTTCTTGTCTCCCAGTGAAAGGGCACTATCATGGAGAAATGCCACCATCAGTGATTATTATGAAAGTTTAACTTAACACAGATTTCTAGAGGGCAGCTAGGCAATGAAATAAAATGTATAGTTGTATGTTTGTTCCTGATACAAAAATTGCACTTCTAGGAATATTTTCTAATGAAACAATCAACAATTGCACAAAAATGTATTTGTAAAAAATGTATGTCTACATATGGTGTTTAAAGCTGCTGTTTTAATGGTACCTGGGATTTGTTTTAATCAGATTTGGAAACATATGCAGACAAGAATGTGATTATCATAGAGGACAACTATGTACAGTACCTAATACTTAGTACAGTCATGAATTGCTTAATGACAGGACAATAGTCTGTGAAAAGTGACACTGAGAAATTTGTTGTTATGTGAATATTACAGAATGTATTTAACACAAATCTAGGTAGTCTAGGGCAATTGGTTGACATGGCCTCTTAAACCAATCAGGAGATGTGATAAACAAGAGACATATGAGCTGTCAATATGACACATAAATTTTTTTTTATTGTAAAATGATGGCTATGATGTCACTAGTTATAAGAAATTTTCAGATCCATTATAATTATAGGAGAGCTCCACAATGTATGTGGCTTATTGTTGATCCAAATGTCCTTATGCAGTGCATGGCTGAATGTTTAGGGAATTTCAAAGAAAGATGTGGTCCCATCTGCCATATTTTAACATGGCAAGGTAAATGTGCATCTGTCCCTAGGCATCATCTCTAATACCTTCCTGTCATAGTGACATTTCACACTTTTTCTTTTCTTTTAATTACCAAAATTATAACAACATACTTCTAAATGTTTACCACTAATTCACATCTGGTATAGAGTAAGATAAAAAAGTATAGTATATTCAGTAGGGATTCTACAAGAACGAATAGAATAAGGCATACACTGTTATTAGGGTAGAAGATTTTATCAAAATTCAAGACTGATGAGCCCATTATAGCAACACTGTGTGAAACTTTGTAGTGTACTAAGATCAAAGAGAAAAATATTAAAACATCGGAGAAAGTTACCTACAAGAGAACAATAGAAGACTTTCAACAGACTTTTCAACAGGACAATAGAAGTTTCAAGTCAATGGAATAATGCGTTCTAATGGCCAAGGAGAAAGAGAGATCAATTCAGAGTTCTATATATAAGAAAAACAACCACTAAAGTGTGTGGATAAAAAAGGATATTTCCAGACTCAAACTGAGATATTTACAAACATGGATCTTCACAAAATTAACTGATTAAGGGGAATAAAACTGAATTCAATAGTAAGGAGTGGCATATAAGATCAATGGTGAGTTGAGAAATTGGAACATGTAAGGTTAGATAAAAACTATCTCCACCACAATGACAATAAGGGCAATAATAATAATAGGATGAATATGTAGGGGAATAAAAAGAATATAAAACTGAAAATGAAAACAACAATAATAGGAATGATAGAACCACAACCAGATTTAAAATGGCCTAAGGTCTTTGGATTGTCCAGGAAGAAGGTGGAAATAGTAACTCCAGCTCCCTGTTTTAAAACAGTTTCATATTTAATATGAAAACACAAAAATAATAAAAATAGAAGATATAACTTTCAACTTAGTAGAAGGGAAGAATAGCTAAGTATAAAGAAAAGGAAAAATAAAAGAGAAAAACAAGCAAACTTTTTTTAAAAAACATGGTTAAGTAGAAAAAACAAAATAAGGAAATAGGAATATATTAAAATTAAGTAATAACTACAAAAATGTAGAACTAAAAAAAATCTATTACAATGTGTTACTTTTAGATTAGATTAAGTAAATCCCACTATATCCAACCACATGCTGTTCATAAGATGCACATACATAAAACCAAATGAAAGAAATGTTGAAAAATAAAGGGTGGAAACTATCTCAGACAAATGCTAACTCAAAGAAAGTTGACTCAGAAATATTATCAAAGTGGACTTTAAAGAAAAAAAGCATTTTTTAAGACAAAGCTGTTATTCAAAGACAAAAGGAATAATTTACCACAGAGCAGTCTAATCCTGAATTTGTATGCAATGAACAAATACCACTAAAATATATAAAGCAAACATTGATATAATTATAGGAAGATCTATACAAATCCACATACTTGTGGAAGATTTCAATGCCTTCCTTTAGAAACTGTCAAATCACATTGATAAATGATAAACACATGGAAGATTTGAATTACATACACAAAATCATGTATCCAACATTTAGAAAATTCATTCTTTTGAACATTTACATGAAACCTTTACAATAAACCTGAGTATTTAATAAGCCATAAAGCAAGTCTCAAAAATTCTAAGAAATTGATATCATGAAGATTCTCTGCTGATATCAAAATTCTGTCAATTGAATGCAGCAAAACTAGAAATTTACATATAGACAATTAAAAAACACACCTTTAAATGATTTGAGTCAATAGACATCACCATAGAAACTAGAAAATCTTTAGAAATGAATGACAATAAATCTCTATACATCAAACATTTGAGGTTATAAAGTTTATATAGAGAAAAATCATATTCTTAAATGCATATAGTTTACAAACAAAAGACCAAAACACTACAGGTTAAACATACAACTCAAAGAGTTAGAAAAATAAGAACAGTGTAAGTTCAAAGAATGAAATAATAAAGAGCAGAAATTAGAGAAATGGGAAATTAACCCTAAAGAAGATAAACCCTCTCCAAAATTATTTATTTGAAGAAAAAACCTTAACACAATAGATAGAGCTTTAAAATTAGTCACCAAAAGTGACTAAAACAACAACAAAAGAGCTCTAACTACATAGATTTTAAAAATCACAAGATAATTTGTCCAATAAATTTGAAAGCTTGGTGGAATAGACAATTTTCTAGAAAATATAAATCTCCCAAACCTTGTCAAAGAGACATAGAAAATATTAAATCTTAGCAGGCCTATGACTTGAAAAAAAAATCGAATGAATAATAAAATGATTATCCCTTAAAAACACTGACCTAAATTATTTCACTAGATATTCCCATAAAATGCTAAGGAACTAATAATTCTTGTCTTATATAATGTGTTTCAGGGCATAAAATAGAAGGCAATCTCTCCAAATCCTTTTATGAGGCTGGTATAATCTTGTTACAAAAATTGGTGAAGAGCACTATGAATAAGGAAAATTATATGCAGTTCTTACTGATCAATGTAGAAGGAAAAATTCTAAATAAAATAATAGCACTCCAAATCAAGGAATAGACCAATGAGCTAACATTAGTGGTCTAATATAACACATCTACTAATGCAATCAACCATGTGACCAGATTAAAGATGAAATAATCTGATCATCTTTAAAGGGGTAGGAAAA
>PVHX01025061.1:0-23011 GCA_004024805.1 Geosciurus inauris | reverse complement strand
GTATATGTACCACAGTTTCTGTATCCATTCATCTATTGAAGGACATCTGGGTTGCTTCCACAGTTTTGCAATTGTGAATTGTGCTGCTATAAACATTGAAGTGGCTGCTTTACTGTAGTGTGCTGTTTTTAAGTCTTTAGGGTATAGGCCAAGGAGTGGGATAGCTGGGTCAAATGGTGGTTCCATTCCAAGTTTTTTAAGCAGTCTTCTTTATTTTAATTTTATGTGGTGCTGAGGATCGAACCCAGTGCCTCACGCATGCTAGGCGAGCACGCTATCACTACGCCATAACGCCAGCCCACAAATGACAACATTTTATCCTAAATGACTAAATAGTATTCCATTCCACAAATGCACCATATATACTATATTTACTTTGTCCATTCATCCATTGGAATGAAGAGAGCTTGGTCAATGGGTAAAATGTTACAGATAGGAGAAACAAATTCTTGTGTTCTTGTATTATATGGTGATGTAACAATAAAAAATAATATATTTCAAAGTAACTAGATGAAAGATTTTGAATGTCCTCACCACAAAAAAATGACAAATGTTTAAAGTAATGAATAAACCTGCCTGGTACGGTGGTGCACACCTGTAATCCTAGCTCCTTAGTAGGCTGAGGCAGGAGGATCACACATTCAAGGCCAGTCTAGGCAGCTTAGCAAGACTTATTTGCTTATCACAACATAAAAAATAAAAAGGTCTAGGGATGTAACTCTGTGATAGAGCACCTGTGTTTTCAATCCCCAGTACTATAAATAAATAAATAAATAGATAGATAAATAAATAAATGAATAGTAAAGGATAAACTAATTGTCTTGATTTGATCACTACTCAGGTTTATATATGTCAAAATATCACATTGTACCCCAAAAATATGTACAATTGTGTATCAACTAAAAATAAACCAAAAAATTTCCATGCACAGGTGCCACTCTAAATCAATCGTATGTATGCATTAAAATAATCAGAATGAGATTTGGGTTTTGTTCTTTTGGCAGTATTATTTAGGTTGAATTTTATGAGATCTAAACTTAAAAGCAAAATAACAGAAGTTACTTTACAGACTCAACCATAGAGATGATTTTGAAGACAAAGAAGTCAACATGTGTTTAGGAGATAGAATGAATAAGATTGGACAACCAGTAAAGTTTTATGGCTAAGAGAAATGGAAGGTTTTATAACAAAGTTTCTTAGACATAGTCACAGTAAGAAGGGATTGATCAGAATGCAATACACTACCTGGTTTCTGTCAGGAATTTATCTTGGGAAGAGCATATGTATGAGGAACAGTCACTCTGATTTTCACATCCTTCTGAGCATACAATGAAGGTCCACAATTATAGATTGTTAAATCACAAGATTTTATGCAACCAAATACACATTTTATACAAATCCCATTGGAATTCCAAAGACTGCTAAAATTTTCCTACTGAGCAGATATGGTGAATAAAATTAAAATGTTTTGTATCTACTTCACTTCCTTTAAAAATGTGAACTATGCTAGAAAATTTCCATATAGCATGTATTATAGTTTTTATTTCAAAGAGTGTAAAATATTGTTCAGAGTTTTCAGTGACCTCAGTCCTAAGGCTTTCAATATCTCATGTGATTTTCATTTAAGTAGTAATTCTCCTTCCATAGGAATTTTTATTACCCTCAGTTAATGCTTCATTGATGTAATATTGATTTTCCTTCTCATATATTAGTTTCCATAGCTTTGTATTCTATACCTTTATAGTATACATATCACACACAATTAAATATAGAATCTTGGCATCAACCACACGGTGACATTAGTGTTTTCATCAATTAAAAAAAAATCTATTGACATTATTGAATGATGGTTTTGAAATCCAGTTTGAGGTTCTGCATCTAACACATCACTACAATTTGGAAGTTAAGATAGGTGAATAGCAAAACTCAAATAGGAAGATCTTAAGAAATATGCCTAGAAGCTTAAATTTTAAAACATTTTAAATTATGTATATTTCCGTTTCTTCAAGAGCTATTTATCAAGGAATCCTCAAATTCACTAAAATAACATTTAGAACATACTTTTTTCAACTAGTTTTCACATTACATTGTACTATAAGCCAACATCAAATCAAGTTTTAAGTCAATTCAAATATTTCAATGTCCTGTTTTTTTTTTTTAAGAAAAAAATAAAAAACAAATGAGAAAGTATGCAAATGATACTTAGTGCATGCTTAAGCATTTGGTAAGCTTAAGCTACCAGACAATAGCTAATAGCTATTAAGCATTATCTCTGCCAAGTATTACTTTGTTTACCAGACATGTAGCACCTCTGTAAGTCCTCACTCCAATAACAGTTCAGGCATAATATCCTGCTTACAGATGAAGACACTGAGGTGCATTGGGCCCATTGCTTGAGGTCATGGAACTAGCATTTGGTAATACAGCCTTCAAAGTTAGGCATTCTGACCTGCTCTTAAGCCCTTTTCTTATTAAACTGCTGCTTCCTGCAGGGGATCTTTGGAGACAAAACTAGCACAACTGAAACAATTAGGGAGAAACAACAGTTTCACATAATTGATTATAAATGCTGTAGGTGCTTAGAGAAAGTAGAAAATCAATAAAGCCTTTATATCATGAGGATATCGGTTTTTATTTTAAAGTATTGGTGCTTAATGTAATCCTTGCCTCTGAGAACTCTGCAATTCAGACAAATTATTTTTTGGTAACTTAATGGCAAATTGAGAAGTAACTCTTCTCTGGTAAGGGTTATTTTTGAGAAGCAACAAATGGTATATGTAGATGATTAAGCAAATATAGGAGAAGTGAGTCTTGGACTATCTCTTGCAGAGTTTAGAAAGCAGGAAAAATGGAGAGTGAAAAAGCAAAGGAAGGGACATCTTGCTCTGCCTCCAAGCTGTATCTATCTAAGCAGGATAGATATAGTCCTGTCTTAAAGGGAGAAGGCTCAGAAATGGCAATGAAATTCTATAGAGATTAAATTCTATGGTCTGAATTAGATCAGAAGTTGAAATTTATAATGGGAATATTTATTTTGCATTTCTATGGAAAGATTTTCAGATATAATTATCTTAAAGTTTAAGAACAACTTTGTTTCCATGCTTTGAAAAAAAAATTCTTCTAGGTCAAAGAACATTTCTGAGGTCAAGTAATAAGCAAGGAAGCATTTTATTGACCTGACTACCCTCTATGTCTTAATGCGAGGTTATTTTCTTTTCAACTGGGAGACTCAAAAGAAAGATTTTTGACCATTTGGGATAGATAAGCTTTTGTGGATGCTGTTAAGTAATCATGACTATTTATACTATATAAAGTATCAATTTTAAAAAATGTATTTAGAAATTGCTATATAAAATAATTTATGATTAAGCCAGGCACGGTGGCACATGCCTGTAATCCCAGCTCTTTGGGAGGTTGCGAGAAAAGAAGCAAAGCTAGCCTCAGCAAAAAGCCAGGTGCTAAGCAACTCAGTGAAACCCTGTCTCTAAATAAAACACAAATAGGGCTGGGGATGTGGCTCAGTGGTCGAGTACCCCTGAGTTCAATCCTTGGAACCAAACAATAATAATAATAATAACTTATGATTGAGAAATGTTGATTTTTCCCATTGTGTACTTTTATGAAATACTTTCATTCATTATTTTGGTTTGAACAGTGGCCCTCCAAGATTCATGTCCACTTGGCAAATTGGAATGTGACTGATCTGAAAATAGAATATTTAGAGATACAATAGTTGAGGTAAGATCATTCTAGAGTGAGCTCTAAATTTAATATGAGCAATGTCCTTAAAAGAAAAAAAGAGACACAGTGAATAAGGCCAAATAAAGATGGAGGTAGGAGGGATGCAGCTGCTGCCAAAGAACACCAGGGACTCCTGGTACCTACCAGAAGCTAGGAGAGGCCCAGAGTTCTTCTCTAGAGCCTTGAGGGAAATTGGCCAACATCTAGATTTCATACTTCTAGCCTTCAGAACTGTGACAGAATAAATTCCTGTTTTTTTAAACTACATTGTTAATGGTGATTTGTTACAGAAGCCCTAGAAATCCTACAAAAGCCTTACACTCTTGTACCTTCTACACCTGTGTCCTGAACCATAGTCCTAATAGAATTATGGCTTGAGTCTTTCAAAGCACTTTTCAAGAATTCATAATCCTCACCTCCTTTTAAACTATTTGAGAGACAGAGCTTTAAACAGTGCTTAATTTTCTCACTCAATACTTACTTACCTCAATTCTTACTGTATCAGTTTATAAAATACTTTGACATTATTTTATTTTTTGTGAAGTATGTGTGTTTGATCTAACAACTCAATTGTTTTCTATTTTAAGCAATTTTTAAAGATGTGTTTATAGTACTCTAAACAAATTAAACATGTAACTCTTGCAATTCTGAGGTAATTTCCTGGGGGTGTGGGAGGATTAAAATTGTGTTGTTTCTTTTTCTCCTTGTTCTTTCTTTCTTCTTTTTTATACTCGCAATTCATAATATAGTTTCTGTAAACACTTAAACTCATTAATTTAGTTTGTTTCATATTAACATGTCTTTATGAATAACGATTTATAGTTCAAAATAAAGTAATTGAGAGAGTGGCCCATATGAAATTTTGCAAGTATTCAAAGTTCTAAAATACAAAAGTATTCCTGTAAGATATTATTAGGAGAATACATTTTAAGAAAATTCATCATCTTATGTTTGAGCAAACATGAGAGTTGCTTGATATTCTTCCATTCCAGATCAATATATTCTTAAATGCCAAATTGTAATTTATGGTTGAAAAAACAAATTGCAAATTTGTGTAAAAGTATAAATCTTTTGTAAAATTCACGACTTGAAAAGCACTTTGTTTTTACATGTGCTTAAAATTTTTATGTTTCACAGTTTTTTGAGATCCTAATGAAAAAATTATTTAGTTGACCTGTTTGTTTGTTTGTTTTCCACTAAGGATTGAACCCAGGAGCACTGAACCTCTGAGCCATATTCCTGGCCCTTTTTGTTTGTTTGTTTATTTATTTTGAAACAGGGTCTCCCTACGTTACTTAGGGTCTTGCTAAATTGCTGGCTTTGATATTTGAATGCTCCTGCCTCAGCCTCCCAGGTAGCTGGGATTATAGGCATATGCCAACATGACACGCTGTTTAGTTGAGTTTTGTTATCAAGTTCTTTCTGGTCAGAATCTTCATGCCTTTTTTTTTTTCCTTAACATCAAGGATTGAACCCAGAGTGCTTAAACACTGAGCCATATCTGCAACCCCTTTTCTTTTCTTTTTTTTTTTTGGTACCGGGGATTGAACTCAGGGGTACTTGACCACTGAGCCACATTCCCAGCCCTATTTTGTGTTTTATGTAGAGATGTAATCTCTACATAAAACTCAACTCAGTCTCACTGAGTTGCTTAGCGCCTCGCGGTTGCTGAGGCTGGCCTCGAACTCACGATTCTCCTGTCTTAGCTTCCCAAAGTACTGGATTACAGCCACTGCGCTCAGCCTATCTCCAACCCTTTTAAATATTTTTATTTAGAGACAAGGTCTCACTAAGTTGCTGAGGGCCTCACTAGGTTGCTGAGGCTGGCTTTGAACTCACAATCTTCCTGCTTCAGCATCCCAAGTCTCATATTTTAAGTGTGTGCCACTGCGCCTATCTCATGCTCATATTTTTAATGCATTATAATATTACAAAATTTAGTAATTATATTTTTTACTAGTGATTAAATTACTTATTGTAGGTTTTATTGCAAAGAGAATATTGCAGAACAAGCTCAAACATTTTTAAAATGCTAAGGAAAAAAGAGAAATACACATAAAAAAAACCCAAGACCCTGAAGCAATATATTATCTTTAATATCAGAGTGATGATCATTCAAAATTCTACAATCCCATCCTGGTATATAGAAATGATATGGTTTGTACACTTTTTAAAGTTCCCTCTCTTCTTTCATGAATTACAGAAGAATATCTTTATCATTTATCTCTGAATAATTATCTAGCTGCTTCTCTTGTATTCACCCTGTATTCCCCATATGTTTTTGTTTCCATAATTATTGTCTTTCCAAACTGTTTCTCAATTATCCATTCAATAAATATTGAGCCTGGAGACATACTAAGGGAGAGCAACATGAAATTAGTTTCCTCCCTTATGCTTAAATTTCAAAACGATTGCATCTTTCTTAGAAAACAATAGCAAAACACTTTGACTCTTTGCCTCTCCTTCAGATCCTGCAATATTTTCTTCCTACTCATATCTGAATTTCTGACCATCACTACATTGCACTCGGTCTAGCTTGCTGCACTCTGGGTCCCCTGCTGCTCTGATGCACCCTCCTCAGTACACCTCATCATACTCTTCTCGGGATGTTTTCTCAAATATCATGCTCCATATTATCTGTACTCTACTTGAAACTGTTCATCACCCATTTCTAGAATTTGTCTTACTCAAAATACTGTTTGCTTGCCTTTTCTTCTCTAATCACTTCTCTGAGAAGCCTTCCTCATAGCTTTTTATGCTCTTTCTGTAAGACTACCTCAGGGATGAAGCATTGTTTTTGTATTGTTTTCCTTCATACCATCTCATAACTGTGGTTCCAAAAATCGTTTTTATCCTCCTGTCTTATTCAAGTTCCAATTCATCAAATATAGCGATACATTCAGTATAGAACCATTAGCTCAGATTCCATGCTTTTTAAATAACTCTCACCACCTTCCTCTCTAAGATGGATTCTGTTTGATGTTTCAAATTCTGTCAAATAAATAAAATTCTCCTAGCCCAGCAGGATGTATTGTGTGATCATCAATAAGTACTCTTTTGATCTCAAGATATAAACAATTCTTACCTACCTTGATGCTCTAAGCAAGGCAGAAGTATTCTCTAACTAAAACTCCAACTACCCTTCAAATTTATGCTGTTTTATCTTCCTACAGAGCCTCTGCAGGCTATTCTAATATTCTTAATAAAGTCAGTCTCTTTTTCTCTCTCTCTCTTCAATGTTATCTAGCTGCTTCAGCTGTGTAAATCTTCTCTGCCTAAAAATCCAGGAATTTTCCTCAGGAGAGGCTTTTCTCTGTACTTTGAAAGTGCAACCTTTATGACTGAGCACTTCTTGGGAGCTCCCATCACATTTCATCAAGTCTTATTTTACTTGAAATCTTCATTGATTAACAATTTTTAGCAAATGTAAATTAGCAATCAGTAACTAAAGTTAACATAAAAATCTGAAATGTTTTAGTAATTATTCATATATAAATTACATATTTAAAATAAAATAATGAGGTCCAATGGAAAAAATTAAACTAGAAGAAAATATCTATATTAATATTCACTAGTCACTTATTTCAGACAAGAATCAGTAAAACCAAATGCTTGCAAATATGAGTCTATAAACTTAAGTCATAATGAAGTAAGCATTAATCTTGTTTTTACAAATATATATCATATATTTGATTTAAGGTGAATTCCTTGATAATTTCAACCTGCATTTTTCACTTTAAAAGTAAAACTATTAAAATTGACTTTGTGATTTATATTTTCACTAAACAAAGTAGTAGGATACATTTGATTTATATTTACATTATCTCTCAAACAAAGCAGTAATATTTGTGTTCAAAAATACAAAAAGTGTTTTTAATTTTATGTTAGTAAATAAACTTGGTATTAATATGTTCTGACTAAAAGTGTAATTTTCTTTTATGGTACATGGTTAAAGTCATTTGTACATTATGCAAATGTCAAAACTTCTGGTGTTAAAAAAATAATTGTGGCATTTTTGATAAATAACCTCCTATAAACTATTATTTCATTTCTACCTCATTGACATAGGAAATCCTCTTTATTCATTCATTATTGTTTGCTGATTCAAATGCCAATCTCTTCCAGAAGCACCCCAACAGACACACTCAGAAACAATTTTTTTTACCAGCTATCTGGACATTCTTTGGTTGAGTTGAATTGACATGAAATTAGCTATCGCAAGTCCACCCCTTCCCAACTTGGCACCCCTATGCATCTCTTAGATCACACTTAGATTCCAAACAGGTTCACAATTCTGCTTAACCTGATACAACTACCCCACATGCACCTAAAAATTAATATCTTTCCAAGAAGAGACGAGCAGCCTTGAGAGATGCTCTGTTCCTCTGAAACCTTGAAACAAAGATACTAGGATATAAACTTTGCAATATTTAAGTAATTGTATAGTGTAAACCATCATATTATGTTTTATATTATATATAAAATAAGGAAATCACAGAGGAATAAGAACAGAGATATTTGCTTAGTAGATATATCATACATGCAGACATACTCATACCAAAATAAGGAGAAAATGCTCATTACAATTCTGTTCCTTATTTCTGTAACTGGTCAAGAAAGAAGCTCAGAGCTGATGTTTTTAACAATTCATCTGTATTCCATTTGCTTTCTACAAACATTTCAGCTGGTCATGGTTCTTTAGCTGGTGGGATGACCCAAACTTTTATTCCTGAAGTACCTGTCCTTTGATAGTCCTGCCTTGATCAGTTGTTGTAGTTTTCATTGACCTTGATTACAGGGCATGAAAATCATGAGTTGCCTTAAGGGATCTCCTACATTCTGAGCATACTCTTCTTACCTCCAATGTAGAGGAGGCCTCCAATCCCTTCTTGATAGTTTGGCTATATCATTCCAGCCAGCACCATAAACCTTCTTCTTTGCCTGTCGACTCAGAGGCACAAGAAGCCCAAAGTGACTAGATGGCAGTCTTAACTTCCATTTCCATGGAATCATTCTTATGTCTACTTGCAGAAACATTTCCTTCTGGAACTAAGATCTCTGGGCAAGCAGAACATAAAGTTATGGGAACAGGACACAGAACTTCTGCTAATGGGTCACTAGGGATAAAAGTGAATGATGCCACTCCTATTTCTACCCTTTAACTCTTGGACAAGTGAATCTTGGCTATAAGAGAAACATCACATATACTGAATGCTGATTCAGAGCATAACAACCTCTGAAGAATCTTGCACTAGTCCTGCAAGTTATTGCCACCTAGCCAGCACTGTAACTAAGTCTTCAAAAGTTCATTCTAGAATTTATCAAGCTATGAATTATCTAGAATTTATCACTTCACTATGGTAGGGAATCAATAAGATCAGCAAATTCCATTGCTGCACTTCTTTTTACTTCAATAGCTTATGAATCCTTCTTTGTAAAGAGGTTTGATTAAGATGAGCTCTAAATTCCCTTCCATCCAAGTTGTATCAATTCATTTTGTTTTACTCTAACAAATACCTAAGACACATTAGCTTTATAAAGAAAAGAAGTTTATGTCACAGTTTTGGAGATCAAGAGCATGGCACTGGCATCAACTCAGCTTTGGTGAGGGCGCTCTTGGCTGTATCACATCATGGTGGGAATATGTGAAGAAAATATTAAATCTTTATTTTTTCTCCCTGTATTGATAATTGATAATTGATAAAGGATCTCTTAAATACTAAGCAAGCATGTTCTATCACTCAACTACATTCCACAGTCTTGAGATTACACTTTGAAACAGGAAGCCAGAGAACCTGGAGTCTGAAAATCACCTCCAAGGGCAGGTTCCCAGTCTATCAAAGGACCTCCCACTATTCTCCAGCTCTTAAAGATCCCACCATATCCCAATAGCACCAACCTGAGGATCAGGCCTCCAACAGATGAAACTCTGGGAGTGTACACTTAAGCCACATCTAAATCATAGCATAAGCCTAAGAGTTGTTTTCAATTTTACACTTCACCATAGTTTCAGATCTTATTGTGTGAAGAGTATTTTAATATTAAAGACATCAATGAAAAGTACGCTAGAGAGAGAGAAGAGGAGGGGAGAAAATGAGTAGAAAAGGGAAAGAAGGGGGAAGAATCGTTTTACTACAACTAAAAGTTAAATTGTCATGCAATACATTCAGTATTATGTGAGAAAATAACATTTCTTTGCTTATGTGTTAGAAATTCAAAGGTACTTATTTTTGCAGTTAGTTACATAAAATGTATTTTGCACAATGATACCCACTTGGAAGAAAAGGTAACACTGCCAGTTCTTTTTCCGGTTTATTGTGAAAATCTCAAAACTGAAACTGTGAACTTTTCCTTTTAACACTGTAGCAGCTCATGCCTCCTACACAATAGAAGGTGTCATGATGTACTCTGAACTTTCCTTGTCATTCCTTAATATGAGAACACCTTCTACTGTTCTGACCTCTACTAAAGATTAAAGTCTGCTGTTGAAAAAAAAAAAAAAAAAGTACCTCAACCAGTCTCTATTTTCACATGTGGGAGAAGAATTGGTTTCAAATTTATCATAATTCAAACCACTGAGTACTGTATTTGTCTAAGATAACACCTTGGTTTCTAGTTGAGACACTACCAAGCAGTGAGTGCAGACTTTGGTCTAGTTGTAATGCACTCCACATGCTTTACCTGTCTGCAAAGGAGGACAATTGAATCTTTCAAGTGGGAACTAGAGATTGCACTACAGTAGAGTTTAGAAAGACTTATATTATTTAGAAAGAGGAACAACAGTTTCTAAGACAATGATTCAGCAATGGTAATGCATTTAACACAGCTGCCAGCCAATCAATAATTTTGTATGATTGTGTCTACACGTAGTGGACCTATTTAATACACAAAAAGTTTACTCAAACCAGAAAGTTTTTGTATTTCATAGGACATATTTTAATTTTTTAAAATTACAATTTCACTATCGTGATAATGAACTATATATTAATTTCAAAAATTTATAGCAAAATTTTAAATATATTAGAAAATAGTACTCGTTAATGCCTCCAAAGATGACCATAATAAACTCAAATTCATGTCATTTTCAATGAATCTTTCAATCAATCCATCCAGAATTACTGAATTAAATTTAGCATTTTACTGACTACTAATTTCCTCTTGGAAATCCATTCTAATTACATTATTTTTGGTGGTACATAAAATTTATTATTTTTCTAAATCCTTATCACAATCTAGTTTTAAATTTTTATTACTTTCCTAGGTAGAAAATGCTATCTTCTTTAACTTGCATTTTTATTGTAATGTTTCAGTAATTTTATAGTTGTTGGTTATATATATCTTCATTGATAATATAATATATTATTCATGCCCTTTACTTCCTTTTTTAAAAGAATATATTTTTATAGTTGTGAATTCTATGGTGATTAGATGTTTTTTAAAAGATCCTTTTAGGTAGTCTTTCAATTTTCAGAGCTTACAGAGATGTTCTTTTCAAAATTTTTTTTAAATTTTAGTTTTGACATTCAATAAGGACAAAAATATGACAATAAATTTTTACACTAAAAGTATTTCTACACCTATAATTTTTGTCATTTAGTTTTGTATATTTTAAAAATTTTTAAAAAATAGGGCTGGGCATGATAGCACAGACATATAATCCCAACTACTCAGGAGACAGGTAGGAATTTAACAAGTGTGAGATCGGCCTGGGCCACCTAATGAGATCCTGTCTTCAAATAAAAAATAAAAATGGGGAGATAGCTTAGTGATACAGCACTAGGCTAAGCATGTATGAAATCCTTGGTTCCATTCCCAGTATCAAAAAAAAAAAAAAAAAAAAAAAAAGCAAAAACAAAAATCAAAAAACCTCAACAACAACAAAAAAGAAACTGTGAAGGAACTGATGACTCAATACTTGAAGACAAAATAAAGGAAAATAATGTTGCTCAAATATTTGCCCCATGAGTGTGCCTATCAAATGTGAATTAATGGACCAAGACAACATAGATATGGCATATTGCAAGCATTATAGTGATTATGATTTTCAGGTTGTATCCATGATCCATTTGCTTCTTTGTCCCTGCCACCCCTTAGTCTGTAATGGGTAAGGAGAGCACATGGAGCAAGTGATACCTGGTTCCCTTTACCTACATCCATCCTGACAGCTCTGCTTCTCACTGTGTTCTTTATACAGTTGTGTTCTATAATGAGTGTTCTCAAAGAAGGAATAACAGAGAAGGTTTTACTGATAATAAAGTTTTGGGAGCCATTGACTCAGACTGTTTCTATGTCTTTATTTGGCACAATTTTATTTCATCAAATTTTACCATAAATCATCAAGAAAACTCTCTGGACCTAGGAAGGAATTTTATTATATAACAAAACACATTTTAACCAATATTAAGCATACAGTTAGATTATTTTTAATCTAAATATAATTCAAATATTAATCTAAATCAATATAATCTAAATATATTCATTACATAAATCAAATGTTGTATAAGCAGATGTTGAATCTAAAGTTCTATGATATTTGAGGGGTATTTTACTTCATTGTTAGTAAATTTTATTATTTGGAATTAAGGGAGTTGCATATGATTCTAGATTGTGGGCAGGGTTAGTCTAGTAGATATTATGCAACTAAACCTCTGTTGTTAAAGGACTGTTTATTTTTAAACCAATGTCTAATAAATTTAGCTCCAAATCAAAACATCAAATATCATTACAAATTTTTTCAAAATTGCTATAGATAAGCAATGGTATATAGGTCCTTTCTTAGAATTCAATAGTTGTTTTGGTGACATGAAGTATTTTTGTCATTCATTCCACATTCTAGATTTTACATGCTGATAGTTTTTTGTTTTCATCTTATTTTGAAACAAGTAGAAAGATCAACTGAAATATGTGCAACCTAAATATATGATTTATATTAAAATATTGAGATACTAGAGTTACATTTGTCATTAGTACAGTATCTACTCATTCAACAAATATTTGTATTGTACCTACATCCTAGACAAGAGTTCTTAAGATACTGCTATTAATTGGGGAAAACGGAATAAAGAGATACAAATAAATATTCCAAAATTTTCTTATCAGCTTGTTTTAGGCAGAAGATGACCTCATTTTAGATAGAATATGGGCCAGAGGATTGATGATCATCATCATCATAAAAATGACCTTATTGAGAATACTATATCACATTTATAGACACACTTATGAAACATGTCGTTTGACTTTCTAGTTGGATGTATATAAATAAAAATTATATAATTTAATTATCAATAAATTAATAAACCATAATGAAACCATAAGCATCTTTATTTTAAAGATGAGAAAACCTAGACACAAAAATATTAATTAACCTGGTCACAATCAAAGCGATAGTAATAAAAGCAAGACACAATTCAAGGTCTGATCTTCATAGTTCATGCTAGGAACTGCTATGGAACCTACAGAATTCATCAAAAATAAAATATTATACCTGACAATTATAAATCTGATTTACATGAATTGACATTGGTGATACAACTCAATGGCAGACATTTGCAGGCAGAGTCCCCAAAGAATTTGAACCATTGTCATCACATATATACACAACTGTTGTTCTAATGCCAATGAGAATTAGGAATGAACACATGCTTTAGAGCAGAAAACAAAGCCAAAATCACTACACATACACACACACATGCACACACCCAAAACAAAAAGAATACCAAAAACCCTCAGCCAAATAAATGCAAAAATATTAAAGGCAGGATGACCATCTTATCAGGTAAAATTCCTCTGCAGTTGTAGTTGCAGTTATACATTCCTGATGTGATAACAGTGGCTACATAGGTACAGAAATCTCATGATAAAGTGCAACATGAAGATCTAAATGCTCTGTTGAGCATATTTATTGAAGGCTTACTCTGTGTTATATACTATTCTAGAAAATACCAACATAGGATTCAAGGAAGATTCAAGATGTATGATATACGGTGGAATGAACTATTTCTGTTAGAAGCAAATTCAAAGTTTATCATAGCTTGATATAACAGAGACATTTGCTGCTCACCAAGTAGTGTATGCTCCAGAATATTGTCTAGTCCTTTTGAAATTATACATGACTATTCAGGTCCAGGAGCTGTGAACAGAAATAACACCTATCACCTCTGTATCAGAATATATAAGATCAAGTATGTGACCCTGCCCTTCTTGATTCCCCTGCTGTGGTCTCTTGGAGAAACATGCTGAGATGACGAATTCACTTGATCAATTGCTGTCTGGAGAGCCAACCATCTTGCACCGGCATTTGTGGAAGTAAGAACTAAACATTTGCTAAGGCAATAAGAGGTCTAGCTTAACACATTGTGACAGCATTATCAAGTGTATCCTAAATAATACACATTTTTGTTCTTTCTTCACAAAGGCCATTGCCAAACAAACTCTTTCAAGCACATCAACAGTTAATTAACAACGATGCTCCTGATACACAGAGGAATAACTCAATGTCTTCAAGTAGGTTGTTTTGCTGTTCCAGGAATTTCCTGTGTTTCATTGAGATCTTGCTCTGGAGGATTCCAGGTGTGGTACCACATTGTGAGGCTCCTAATCATGGGGTCAAGAAGATCAACTTACAGAAAGATTTCAGGTCCTACATCATTTTGACAGACCTATATGTAATTTGGTACCTATTTGCAATGGAGGGAATAAATGAGGAAAAAACGTTAAAGTTAGACATTCTAACTCTAAAAAAAGTTAAAGTTAGACATTCTCTAACTCAGCACTGTCCAAGAGAAGTATAACGTCAGCTACATGTGTCACCTTAAATTTTCTAGTGGCCATACTGAAAAAGTAAGAAAGAAAAAAAATTGATTTAAATACTACTTTACTTAGCTCAATGTATCCAATGATAATTCCAACATGTAATTGATGTAAAACTTAATTTCACAAGACATCTTTGATATCTGGTGTGCATTCTAATCTTTAAGTGAATCTTAATTTGGAATAGTCAATATTCAAATACTTAAATACCACCTAAAGCTGTATGGGGCAGCATAGCTCAAAATGTAACCTAAATTTATTCAACATTTGAGATTATATTGGACATGATGATAGGTGCACTCATAACATTGTTCAGATTTTTCATTATATTAATAATATATACATTAATATACTGATATATTATATATTGTTATATATTTTATACATATAACATTATATATATATATATATATTGCAGTACTTGGGATTGAATCCCTGGCCTCATGCATGCTAGGTCAGCACTTTACCACTGAGCTACATCCTAGCACTATTATAATATCTTTTGAGTTAACAAAAGAATATACTCACAGAATTAGAAAATGATAGAGTTGAGATCCAAACCAGTTCTCCATTTTACCTCTGGGAGATGGAGTAATGTTCTAGGCAGGTAGAATACCATGGAACGACTGTCTAATTCAAGGAAGAAAAGTGAGGGCCCCAAATGAAGTACTGCTATTGGTGATGGAGAGGAGGAAACAAATGAATATTAAAGAGCTGTGATTGGGAATACTCTTCTTAATGATGGATGTCATATGGTGGGAGAGGAGAAGGAGGGAAGGGCTTTTTAAAGATAGGTTCCTACTTCTGACTTGAGCAACTGTGTTACCAATCATGCTATTCAGAGAGACTGACATGAGTCTTAGTATTCTGAAATTGGAATTCAGTAGTAATTTTTTATCATATGAATTGCTAGTAGAGTGTAAGGATCTAACTCACTTTTTGTTTTAGCCATGACTGTTATATTTGGCATAAATGTCAGATGATAGTGATTTAACAACTGCTGTTGAAGAAAAAGTGGTGTCTATGTAACAGAACTGCGTGTAGATTGGCAAGTCTTTAATTCTGTTACAGAAAGAGGAATACCAACAACTAACTCAACATCCTTAGATTTGCAGTGTATAACATTTACAAGCTTCTATGTGCTTCTTCATATCTCTTCTAAGCTTTGTCATCCCACATAAAATAGTGGAGTTTTTGCAGTTTTAATAGTTTTGTGTTTGTCTTTGAGTTTGAAAAATTCTAAGCCTGAACCAGCTGTTGTGGAAGGGTTTATCAGATAATGGGATGCGACACACTTTGGCTGATCTTACCTTAAAAAGTCAATGGGATTCAGACTTTGAGTAAATTTTATCATTAATTGTGCAGTGTAGAATATGACAGGTAACTAAATACAAAATTTTGAGGGCATGAAGCATCTCATAAGCTTTTAAAGATGTACCACTAACCCCTAGATGATAAGTGTGATGAGGAAAAAAATGAAACAATTGTCCCAGAAGGTTATAAATGTGCTATTTTTATTTTCCTGTCTTTATCATATCAGGGAAAAATTAGTAAAGTTATTGACAATAAATAGAGGTGTTAGGATATCTGATTATGGACCACCTTTATTTAATTTGACCTTGCGTATGTCTTCATAGAAACATTAAACTCACTGTAACCAGAACAGTAAATCATCTTTAATAAGGTATTTACAGAAATGCTGCCACAGGTCACTACAGATGCTCTAAATCAGAGGAAAGAACTGTCAGGTTTCCCATTACTCACTTGCCTTACTCAGGCCTCTTTCAACATCAGTATTAAACTTTATTGTATTTTATCACAAAGTATTCCAGCACTGTTCTGACTTACTTTCAGTCACTGCTCTATTTTCCTGTCCTTTGGTTATTTACATTATCAAGAATTTGAAATGTAAGGCTGGATCAAGGGAGAGAACTATAACACAGAGATTACAGAGCAACTCGAAGTCTGGGGAAAGGGCCCTGCAAAGTGAGTATCATGCTGGGGAAGAATCTTCGCCAGTCCCTTTAAGTGTTGAAGAGGTTTTATTCAGTATTTACACACTCTCATGTTAGTAGAAAGAAAACTTCATTGGTTTTACAGATCTGTGTCCTTTGTGGATGAAAATTATTATTTCTGTTGGTCCAAGAAAATACCTTTCCTGGGCCCTTGAGCTCTGAAAGGGTATTACTCCTGAGTTCTGGTTAGTGTTTGGTACTACCAAAATTGTCTTATTTGTGCTTTGAAGCACGTAGGATGCAGTTGACCCAATACTTTGTTTTTTTTCTTTATTTAGCTATAGACAGGTATTAAAAATCAGTTTGTTCTGTGATCCCAACTTAGCAGAATTATCCTCTAAAAAATAAAGAAAATTTAGAAAAAATGCGATGACAATCAGTTTCAGGTTTCAAAATTCCAGTCAAATCAAGATATGCTCCTGGATTTTTTTTTTTTGCAGTTATCATAACTTTATGTGGATTATGATTTACATACTTATATTAACAAATATAAAATTCTCACATCATTAAGTTTATCTTACTTTCTACTTTTTCTACTTGCTAAACAATCTCCTCTGGTTTTCCTTTAGTCTATTCTGACCTCCTATAATCTCTCTTATTGCTTAAGTCAACCGAGACATAAGTAGACAGTTGTCATTTAATCATTTTCATTCTTGTTTTGACACTTTTCCAGATGGTTATCACTCTACATAAAATATTCCATATCTCTTTTAAAAAAATATGAGCTAAATCAAAGTACTAATATTAAACTCAGAATTTTTTAAAAAGAGATCATGTATTTGGCCTTAACTTTTCCTTTCATTTGTTATATGAATATACAATAGAAATGTTTATAAGAATAAAGCAAAAATGTTGACATGGAAGGCAACTGGGATTTCTTTGATGAGTTTGAGTCATATAAAATTAGAGTGTCCAATTAAATATTTTAGGGGAACTATACTAACACAGGTACACCAGAGGTTTTAGTGATTCAAATCATAAACCTGAGCTCAAATTGAAAAAGCTGCTTTAAAAAGAAAGCATTCTGAAAATTGATAAAGTATGATAAATAAAAATACAAAAGAATAGCCTAACATAGTACAAAAATGACTTCAATAATGTTACACTCTTCAAGTTGAAAACTTAGAAGAGTAAAGTTTTAGCTAGAATTCCAGTCTTTAGTATCAACTGAATTTTTTCCTCTGAGATTTATGAACTCATTCTAAATTTAATCATTTAAAAACATAGCAATGATTTTTATGGTATGCAGAAATATAATTGTTAAGAGTTTATGGTAGAGAATATATGATGTAATGTGTATAACATTTTATTTTAGAACTATCTTGCATTAGATTCGTTGTATACTTCCCATTTATGTATGGAAAGGAGGCAATTTGCAACTATAAGGTTTTGAAAACACCCATGTTTGTCAATAAAAACAACTTACAAGGTAAAAGCAGATGAAAATACAGGAATTTAATATAGTCCTTTCCCAATTGCATCATTATAAAGTAACTATCTAGTAATTGGATTTAGAGCAGACAGACAAAAGTAAATTAGTTAAAATTTTGAAATCTGAGAAGTAATTAATGTATTCCCAATTTTAATACTTCACAGGATAAAAAAGGAAAAAAGAGCAAAAATTATTATAATTTTATAATTTTAAGAATATATGTGGAAGGCAATTGAATTATGGATGATCAAATATATTTTGAATTTCAAATTATGTCTTTTAATTTTATCAGTCATAACATGCTGGTTTTCTGAACATTATCTATTAAAATGTTCTAATTTTCATATATTTTCATATATCATTGCTTAAAGCAAAGTTATATTTAATGTTTAGTACAGTTACGTTTACTATGAGGTACTTCAATTGAAGAAAACCACCAATTCCTGAAAGAAATCATAAATCTAAATTTAAAAAGAGAAACCAGAAAGCAATTTTGTTGGGTGTTGCTTCAGAGGTAATGTTTAAGCATTCATTTATTTTAACATATGTAGAAATGTAACAAACTTTATGATAAAAGCACCAATTAGTGTTATGTAAAAACAGTAACATTTAAATAATCTATGAAAGTATATGGAATCAATAAATAGCTTGCATTAGGAGCATATTTGTTAGCAGCATAATAGCAGATTTGTTCATGAAATTTTATAATGCATAATTCCTGGGAAAACACAATTCATTAGTTTTATAAAGTGGAGTACATCATGATCACATAAATTACCATTGACTATTTAGCATATCTGAATATTTTGTCAAAATTCTTAATTTCAAAATGACTAACTGAAGGACATATCCATATATCTTGGGAAAATATAGTAGAAACAATATTTCTATACACAAAGTTTCCAGTTACAATTTAGTTATCCACACTTAAATTCATGTATTATGATTATGTGTTATCAAGGCAAATGTATGTATCAAATAAAATGCAAAGTAGAGTTTTATTGAATTTAATTTTAAATATTTTGATTCTCATCTCAAGTTATAGATGTACAGAAGAATGGTACTTTTTAAAAGAATTATCATAAAGATTAAAATAAGATTTTATATTAAATTTTTGGAATATTTGATACATTTAATACCTCTTAAAATAGTTTAGTGGGATTTTTTTAAATCTCAGCTTTTACTATTGAATCTCATTTCATTTAAGTGGAGGGAACAATAGATATACATACTTATCAAGTTTAAAGAAATTAACATGTTTAAAATAATTTTGGTCAAGTACTGTACACAAGATAATTAGCTTACATTTTCATATAATCAATCTCTTTGCAAATGGGCTACCTCATATTAAAACTGTGAATGGTATGTTTACATTGATATAACATTTTCCTCAGGATAATTTAATATATATTGTAGATATAGAATAAATCCTATGTCATATTTAGTTTAAAATGACTAATATAGAATTTTTTATAACTGTTGTAACATGTACCATTCATCTTTAATATAATTACTGAAAAGACATCTTTCACCATTGGATTTCACAGACGCAAACACTGAAGTAGCTATTATAGGAACTATGAGGGAATTTTTTTTTTTTTTTTGCTGTTATTACATTAAAAACAAACAAAAAATCTCTATGGGCTAGAGAATAAAAACCAATATTCTACCTTATTACAAATATTCTAATAGATGAGATTTTTTTAAAGTATGAAATAATTAACACATATTTAGAAATTCAGAGAAAATTTAAAAGTTACACCTAATTCTGGAAGGCAACAAGTCCTCCCTTTTACTTCTTTGTCCCGTGTATCACTTTTTCCCTGTACAAATAACATTTTGTTTATATTTTCTATTAGAAATCTGGACTTCATAATTTTTACTGATATTAAATATTTTGTGTCTTCAATTAAAAAGTCCTTTCTTACTAGCTTTATTTTAATTGCATGCCTTTGGGAGTGATTCTTTCCCTAAATTTTTTTCCATTTTATTCATTCTCATATTGCTAGTCTCACAGAAGTTGAAGGACTGAGGCAGGTTGTAGAGATATTTCTAGACACATTGTTAACATCTGATGCAGTAAATGAAAAAAAAAAAAAGCTAGTCACTGGGTTGGTTCAAGGAGAAGTGACAGCTCCTGGAGATTAAAGCTTTGTGTTTGCTAGGTGCTAGTTACCTACAACTCACTGCTTAATTCAAATCCATTATTTTATTAATTGCTTAATTTCTTTTAAATCCATGTAATGCAAATTTAAAGAACCATTATGAATGGTTTTTTACTGATGTCTGCAGATGAAGTCTATTTTTAGTCAATCTTGTCTAACACTTTCTGCCATGCCTCTAGCTGACAGCATTGTACTATGTAAATATTTCTGGTTATGTTTATTGAGGTGGTTGCCTAAATTTTAATTTAAATAAAACCTTAAAGCTTTCACCCAGAATCCATAGAGTAGCTACAGGAGTTAGAGAAGTTTAGTGTTACTCTTTGTACTTCAACTTTTAATATCAGAGCACATATTGAAACCATAAACACAATGAAAATCCAAAACCTATTCTGACGATATTGGAGGAATATATCCCCCCCCCCTTTATTTTAAAAAAGCCAAGAGCGTGGGGAGTGACAGGAATAAATATTCTTAAGATGTTAGTCCTGAACGCCATCCTTCAGTGTTTAAACTCCTAGAAACTTGCAAAGTAAAGAACACCCCCACACCCCCCTTCAAAATTTAAAGCAATATTAGATTCCCGAAATATCGGAAAAGTCTTACCGTCAAAAAGCTTGCTGCAGGTCCCAGCTCAGACCCAGACTGAGGAGTTGAGCAGCTGGTGAGCAAAAGTTTTAGTTTTTTTTTTTTTTTTTTTTTTTTAACGAAGTCTGCAAAACTAATTTCCCTCAAAATAGGGCTCAATTTCCGTTAAAGAAAGCAGCACTTACAAATCTCAGAATTCCTGATCAACCCCCACTCCACCCCACCTCTAAGAAATGGGAAACAATTCGATCTTTTACATGGATGTGAAGGTTTATTTCGAAGCCATTATTCCGGAGCACTCCTTAAAATTTTGGAAAGAGAGTCAGTCAGGCTGAAGCAGGAGGGGCTGAGCAAGGGGAAAGGTTCTGCCTTAGGAACACACTTCCAAGATTAATCAATACTTTTTCCTAATTCAGACCAGATGTCTAGCCCAGTTTGCTGTGCCCATTAATCCCATTACCAACTTCAAAGACCTGGTCACCATCCTCTGGACACCTGAGACAATGAAAATAACGGGGAGACACTGCTGGTGGCACATTCAGGGCCCAAGTGGGATAGGTGACTGCAGATATTCTCCTGATGTGACACTTTCCAGACAAGACCTGATTGTTCCTGCATCTCATTAGGTTCTGCGGCTTGTTGTGTGTAAACGATTTTGCCCCCAGCAGACCGTGTTACCCCGCAAGCAAGTGGCTGTAAGAAGCTCAGTCCTCGCTCTCAAAAATTCACCAGTGGCAAGTTTTTAACTCCTTTTCAGAGATGAGAATTTTAAACAGGGCGACCTAAAGAGCTAGCAAATTCTAGTGGGTATTGAAGTGTATAATCTTTCTCAGTAAACGGAATAGTGGTGGCGGGAAGGAGTGTGATTAGTTCACTTTGGAGGAAGAGAAGGTGAGCTACTGGAAGGATATGAAGGGACCTGAGCTGGTTACACATGAGAGTGAGGTTTGAAATATGCGTGCAGTCTACATATCTCATGTGGCAGTGATGAAATTGCTTTGGAATAATTTTGACCCAGGGAAACTTAGTAGACAAATGGCTAGGAAATTGAGAGACAAGCAAAGTGGGGGTAAGGTCTGGAAGTGCAAAAAGGGAGACACCACTTGACAACGCACTTGATGACACTGGGGCACTAATATCCGCCAACCTTCTCCGCCTTAGGCTTTCCCGCCATTCACCCCACCAGTTCCCTTTCTTTTCCGCCCAGAAAACTTCCCTTTGCTATTCATTGTACATAACTCTGCAGCCTCGGACTTGGAGTCCGCGTGCTCTTTAACAACCCATCTACAGACACCAGCATTGAAACGCTAGGTGCGCCTCGGAGCGCAGGGAAGAGGAAGATGGGAAGTTTGAAAAACTTTTCGGAGCGTGCACCAAACTAGCTCTGTTCTTCTCCTTTAATCTTTTTACATCTTCCGAGCTCCTCAAGAGCTAGGCGCACGCCTAGCTTTTCTGCAGGTGACAGTTCACAAACGGCACTAACAAATCGCATTTCCTGGGAAAAGTGAACGGGTAGCAAACTAGGTGCGAGGTTGAGGCAGACCTGAGTTGCAGCTGGCTGGGCAGCCTGAGCCTGAGGCATAGAGCTGCTGCCGGCTCGGGCGGGATTTAGGCGCCCAGCGCGCCGCTTGTAATCCCGAAGACTGACAGGGTTGGGCGGGCGTGGACTTGCAGTGTCTGTCCAGCAAGCTATGTGAAGTGGAAGTGAGAGCGCGTGGTGGCGCAGACTGAGCAGGAGTTTTGGAGTGAGTTTGCATGTGGTCAGCGCTGGGCTCCTAAGCCAGCCCCCAGCTCACATTACACTCTATTTATAACCTCTCAGAGTCATTTCCCCCTGAATGCAGTTCTCTGGGACCACCTTCTTTTGGCTTCAACTGCTCCCACTCTTGACATCTGAGCTGCTCAGAGGGAAGCTTCTCCAGGTCCGAGTGTTTATATGTAGAGGAGACTGGCCGCTAGGGCTCAGGACCGGGATTATCCAAACTCTGCAGAAAAGCGCTAGGCTGTTAATTTTGGAGGGGGAAAAAGTCACACCATTTCCAGTGAAAAGTGACAGAGGGTGGTGGTGTTTGGAACCTTCGTGAAGTCTTCTGCCTGGATTCCAAGACTTGCATGCTATGGAACACCCGCTCTTTGGCTGCTTGCGCAGCCCGCACGCCACAGCGCAGGGCTTGCACGCATTCTCTCAGTCCTCTCTTGCCCTCCATGGAAGATCTGACCATATGTCCTACCCCGAACTTTCTACTTCTTCCTCATCTTGCATA
>PVHX01025060.1:0-23012 GCA_004024805.1 Geosciurus inauris | reverse complement strand
ATTCAGCAATAAAAGAGAATAAAATTATGGCATTTGCAGGCAAATGGATGGAACTGGAAAGCATTATGCTAAGTGAAGTAAGCCAATCCCAAAAAACCAAATGCCGAATGGTCTCTCTGATTAGTGGATGCTGATGAATAAGGGAGGTGGGAATGGGAAACATAAGAGAAATAGAGAAACACTGGACACGACATGGGGAGGTGGGGGGAAGGAAAGGGGAATGGGTATAGTAAAGATGGTTGATAAAAAATATATATAAATATATATATATATATACTGTTCATTGAAAGTGCATATAAAGATGTTTAATATGAAGAATGTAATCTGCTTATAATTTTGTGCAAAGTTAGAAAAATTATGATTGTAATAATTTTTTTTCTATTTGCCTCAATATTTTCAGTGAATAGTGTGTACAGCTTCTGAAAATTTGTTTTTTTTCTGTTATGTTTGATAACATGTATTAAAATGCAACTTTTGAGAAAAATAAATAAAAATAAAAATTAAAAAAAAAAGAAAAAAAAATCAATAAATCATGTGAATTAAAAAAAAAATACATCCAATGGATTCAAGAATATTAATACTGGCGCTAATATGTTATACTCTACACTGCTGACCACATTCCAGTATTATGTTAAGTACTCTACACACCTAAGCTCAGCTAATTGCCAGCAAATCCCTATTAAGTGGATACTATCATTATCCTCTGCACAAGAACATTTTCTTGAATCAAAGGAATCAAATTTGTTTATCTTTTAGTTTAGACAATCTGGTATCTTCAGGTCTTAGGTATTGATAGTAGTGAAAGAGTCATAGGATTTGCTAGATTAATTAATGATCATGAGGGAAGAATAGAGTGGGAAAGATAAGGGTCAACACGTACTAAAATATCAATCCCAAAACCTAGAAAAAAGGGCAGTAAGAGTTTAAATAAAAGGAGTTTTGACTGAACTGTCAGACTCCCAAAGTACATCTAAGAGAAAAAATGGTCAGTAAAAAGTTGTCAACATGATCCCAACACATACAAATGATACTTTTGGAGGAGACATGCTAATTATCCTGAATTGATTATTACACATTGTATACATGTATCAAATTACAATCCTGTACCCCATAAATAAGTACAAATATTCAGTCAATGCAAAAAGCTTTAAAATTTTTTAACTTGAAATTTTGTTTAAAAGTTGTCAGTGTGAGATCAGAGCTTAGGAAGAAATATCAAGACATACATTAAGAAATCATATAATACAGGTTATCACAGGAACCACAAGCCAAGGGTTAAGGATGGAAACTTACTATTACCCATAGTTAACAAAACGGGAGAAGGAAGCTCATAGAAACTATGTCAGAAAACGCAAAGGTGATGGCCCTGGAAACTTCACAGCCAAATACCTGAGTTCTAATGACATTGCACACTGAGTAAGCTGACACCATTTGGGTCTGGGCAATGCTGCCATTAAGCAGAGACATTAACACCCAGCATAAGGGATTGTCACGAATGACAACTACCATAGTGTTTAATTAATAAAACATTACAAAATCCTTATTCCCTCTTATCTCTTTAAATCCACTTGATCAAATTCTGCCCTTTATTTTCTTTTAAATATATGGAAGATTATAGTTCTTTATTGGTGCATAAAAATCGTACATATTTAGGGGCAGATTTTGATAATTTGATACATATTGATTCATATGTACTATCTATATTGATCCAATCAGGCTAGAATTTTCTTCTTCTTAAATATTTTTCTTTCCTTTATATTGAGAAGCTCAGGAAACTACCTCATCCCCAAATATATTATAGGCAAGTCAATTGTATGTTCAAATACTATTTAACTTACATATCCAATATTTAACACAATGATGAATGCATGTATTCCCATTAATATTTACTAAGTTCAATAGAAATAAATGTAAATATATTCAATAGCTCATATTCAAAAATTGGCAAATCCAGAGATACATCTATTTTTTCAAATACTGAAGGAAGTCATTAAAGGTTTCCTATACATTGCTATGTGGTATAACCATTTCTGAAAGATAAGTAATAATGTAAATTACACAAAACTGGTTTTGCTGTATTTTGTTTTTAAGTGCTAAAGAGAAAGATAAGTAATAATGTAAATTACACAAAACTAGTTTTGCTGTATTTTGTTTTTAAGTACTAAAGACTCTATAACAGCATACTACAGTAACACAGCCACTTCAGTGTTTATAGCAGCACAATTCACAATTGCTACACTATGGAAGCTAACTAGATGCCCTTCAATAGATGAATGGATAAAGAAACTGTGTTATGTATACATACTGGAATATTTTTCAGCATTAAAAGAGAATAAAATCATGGCATTTGCAGATAAATGGATGAAGTTGGAGAATATCATGCTAAGTGAAGTAAGCCAATCCCAAAGAACCATAGGCCAAATGTTTTTTCCGATTAGTGGATGCTGATCCATGATGGGCATGGGGGTAGAGAACATTGGGGAAATGGATGAACTTTGGATAGGTCAAAGGGAAGGGAGGTGAAAGGAGGGGGCATGGGGATAGGAAAGATGGTGGAATGAGATGGACATCACTACCCTAGGTAAATGTATGAGGACACCAGTGGTGTGACTCTACCTTGTTTACAATCAGAGAAATGAAAAATTGTGCTCCATGTGTGTGCTGTGAATTGAAATGTATTCTGCTGTTTTGTTTAAATAAATAACGTTTTTTTAAAAACTGGCTTGACTATATTGTGGGTTCTTTTATTTTTTTTTATTTTAGTACTGGGGATTGAACCTAGTGATGCTTAACCACTGAACTACATCCCCAGTCCTTTATTCATTTATTTATTTTTATTATTTTGAGACAAGGTCTCACTAAATTGCTGAGGCTGGCAGTCTCCAATCTCCTATTTCAGCCTCCCAAGTTGCTGGGATTAAAGGCATGCCCACTGTGCCCACCTTGATTTTTTTAAATATGCTAATACTGACTCTGTCCAGACAGTGACATTAGGTGATGTGTGCCTATTGAGCATAACTTCCAGGATCAAGATTTTTACTGATTAAAAGAAGCCTCCTGTCATTTTAAAGATTGGCAAAGGAAAGTTACTCCGTGACAGAAAGAGCTGCAAAGACTTCTGAAGTTAAGAGCTGCCCAGAGCTTGGTTTCAACATAGCCCACAGTTTGAGGCTCTTAAAATAGGAATCCATTTTTAAGTGACATTCATCTCAGGAATATATGTGCTATAAAAAAGTAAATTATACCAGCACTAGCAATGTAAAATAAATGCTTTCAAGGTGTGTTAAGGGCACATGATGTTCCAAGATTGTGCTAGAGGAGAAAAATGCAAGGAGATAACATGGCCTTACTGAAAGGCAGTTTGATGAAGAGGAGGCTATTCTAGGCATTAGTGGGGAGGTCGATTGATTTTTTTTTAAGTAAACCATAAACACGAAGATTCACAAATCTTGTAAAAAGCAACAGACTTTCCCTGTTGGGCAGAGATGTCTCAGAAACCCTAATTGCGGGATGGTGGAGGCTCTCTGCTATTCTTTAACATCTAACCATAAACATTATTTGTGGTCAAGAAAGCCACAAAACCTCCCTGTAATATTTGGCCATACTGTTTAAAGTTTTCTCTAGGGAACTATTTTCAAAAAACTAGTTTTAACAAAGATGCAACAGGCTGCAGTTTTAAAAAAGCCAGACTTGGGACTCTAAAGATCTAGTTGTGTGGCCTTGGAAAAGTCCAAATGTTTTTAACCTGAGATTTCCTCTTCTGTAAACAGGAATGAGCAAGCCTGATTTATTTACCCCCTAATGTTAAGCACAATCACACCCTATGGCTTCCTCCCTGTCCATGTTAAATACTGAAGTTCCTCATATTTCCAACCTTCTCATTCTCCATCCCATATCATTTTCTGGAACAAAGTCATCCACTTCTAGGGCTCAGATGTCACTTACTAATGTGTTTATTATAAGTTAATTACCTTACATATTTAAACAGTAAAAGAACTCAGAGGACTCAAACCTTTTATATCTACTGAACTTTATTACAAATAAAGTATACAGTACAGAAACAGCAAAAGGATACATTGAGAGAGGTCCAGAGATTTCCAGAGCAGAACCACCAACAGCATATGTGGAAAGCTTCTTGGTGCCAAGAAGACTAAGTCTGCTGTTCTTATAATTAATTGGTCTTATAGGCAAGATCCACCAATGTGACCAACCTGAACCATTAAAACCACCTAGGCTCTGTGGCAATCAGGTGCAATTATTTTATTATTATATTATTATAATCTAATGATTATTTCAAACAACATTGGTAAGCTGGAACTTCCAGCCCTGAAACAGCTTATGGACCCATAATAGAGCCTAATTTATCTTTAATAAATATATTCCATTGCATTGACCAATGGTCTATACCATGTACCAGAAAGCCCTAGAGATAAACATGCAATCTAAACTGGCTAAGGTGAACCCGTGCTATACAATTGATAGCTGTCACGTGTTCATGTCCAGCTCCAACTTATGTTCTATATTGCCAGTAGGCAATCAAATGTCTCCACTTAAATATCTCACAAACAAGTAAAATTCAGCCATGGGTAATACATTTATCTTATCCCTAAAATGTTCTCTTTCTCAATGTTCTCAACCTAATGAAGGTATCAATATCTCATCCTATATTCCTTCTCTCTTACTCTTGCCACCCAGTAAGTTACCAGACCCTCTGGGAGGGTGCTTTCTCAGAAGCCAATTCAGTTTGCCAAATGATTGATTCACCAATGCTACTTCTTTTTACTGTTTAGTTGCTTTTTATTTTTTATTATAGACATTTTCCAAACATATGAAACAAAATGTTACAGTACATTTAACCTCCATAAATCCATTATCCAACATCAACAGTTATCTTTATTTTAACAATCTTTTTCATATATCACTACGTGATTTTTTGCTAAAGTATTTTAAAGCAAATCCTATACATATATTATTTCAAACAAAAATGCTTCAGTATATATTTCTAATGCATATGCTTTTTCTCTTTAACATAATCATAATACCACTAAGTTCACTGATTTTTCTTGAACTGGAGATGAATGTAGGGCAGAGAGATAAGATCATATGCCTATCAGGTAATAGACACTCAATATTATTAACATTATTAATTCCTCAAATTTAAGAACATGCTTCATTCAAACACTTCCTTAGAATTTATAATCCTTAAACTTATTTTTGTTAAGATTAAATTCAGTAAACATATCATTTTATTATTCAAATGAGGAACTCCCCTTCCTATTTTCCTTTCCTTGTCTTGTCTTTTTATTGTTTATGGAAAATTTCCTCATCTTTTTATTTCAACCCTTCTATTTTAATTTAGTCTTTGGTTTTGTTTTGGGTTTTTTGGTTTGGTTTGGTTTGGCTTGCTTTGGGTTATACTTTCAGCTTTCCAGAACTTTTTGCTTATTTTTCCCATTCCTTTTTGTCTGCTCTTATTTTGAGGATTCAATAAGAGATTATATTTTAAAATAAAATTCAGTCAAAATTTAAAATATATAAATAATAACAGCAAGCACACCAAATTTTATCCATTGTAAATCCCTATATTGTATATAATCTTCTAGGTATGATATAAGATATCTTTTCCATTCACACACTTCCTTCTTTGCCTTCTCATATTTTAAGATCATAATGTCTTCTAGGTTGCACAATATTTTCCAAAATTGCCTTTAAAACTTTAAAAAAAATTGATCACAAACATGAAAAAAATGTAAACAAATGATTTATTCTTGAATATCAAACTACAACATTTTCCAAAATACCTCTTTGACTCTAACTTGATACTCTTGGAGGACATCATAATATATTTGATTAATAATTCACAATTGGTAAAGGGTCAGTCCTTTTATAATCTCATAAGATGAAATTTTATATAAATTAATACCATTACTATTTGTATAGTTTGATGTATCAGTTAATCCTTAAGGGAATATGATTTTATTGTTCTGTATGACATTATACAATCATATATCTAATTTGAAATCTTATTTTATCATCATTATATACATGTATGTTTTTGAATTTACATACATAAAATTGTGTGTGTGTGTGTGTGTGTGTGTGTGCACGCCCCTATATCTCAGATGCTCTTAGAAACATTCTCATCTTCTTGCTTGTTGTCTCATTAATAAAAATATATAATTTTGATATGTGCTAAAAAATAAATATTTAAGTTGAACTTTTTCAAATTAATAATAACAATATGGATGATTATCAACTTCTACTGGGTACTTAATGTAAGTCAAAAACCACAGTAAGTGTTTATATGTTTCATCTTACATAATTCTTACTGAAATACATTTTAGTATTATACTAATTTTACAAATGAGAAAATTAAACTTTATGAGACTGGTAATTTTCTAGAATTTCTACAAATGACACCTCTAGGAAGCAAACCCAATTGTCTTCTCTACTACCCAAATCCTTAGCCATTGATCATTTATTTTCTCTGAGTTTGTAATCCCTCTGTACATTCTCCTGATGTTTTTCCATAAACATCCAATTTAAATTTTAATGGATTCTTAAAAACAACTTCCTCAGATGTCCTCCTTCCACTCTCTGTTTCCACTCTCTCCCTATAGAGACAACTCCTTCTGTGAGATCAGGGAAGACATATACTTCACTATAGCATCTGGGAAAGAGTATTATTTTCTGATTTTGCAGAAAATTAGTTTGTGTAACTTCTAGAATTCCAGTGGGGTATCTCTGAACTTTGTAGGTCTAAATTTTAATGTTCATGATTTTTCTAATATTGGTCTAAATGGAAATTCTGACAATGAGATTCAGACACTTTTTTAAAAGGCCAGGGACAGGGAGATAAAATTTGTACTAAATGTAGAGCAGTTTGGGGGAATGAATCAGGGTCTAGAGTTAAACATCACTGGGGCAAAGATTAAGATGAAGGAAAGCAATCATAACAAAGTCTTAAATCTGTAATCTGACCTCAAGCCAAAAAATTTTTTAAAAAAATGGAAGCCTTCAATGCATTATTTTAAAATCAAACCAAATTCCATACAATTATATGGGTAGCCTGGCTCCATCCCCCTCCTTACCACCTCCCACACCTCAAAAATGAGAGGGCAGCATAAAACCACAGGGCTCCACCTATTAAGGGATGGCCTAGAGAGAGCAGCCTGACACCAGTCGCAGGTGAAGTCCAAGATCTATATCTTCTACCAGTGAAGACCCATTCCAGGGCAGGCCTTCCTGTAATTACCATCGTCCTGGCCCACAGCCCAGTAAGTTAGTTAGAGAATCAGCTCCTGCTCTTAGCATAGATGCTTCTTTATTTACAGCCAGTTGTCTGAGTTGTCATGTCCATACTCAGCCTATCCTGGGACTCCACCCCAATGTCTCTGCATACCCACATTCAGCAATATCATGTTTTTTTGCAGATGCCACTGCAGAGTGCATGCCCTCAGATGTCCTGCTGCCTACGCTGGGGCTCTACCTCAAGGGACTGAGTGCGAGTGGTCTCTGGTGTGAGTAATCAAGTTCATAGCTTCAGGCTTCCCCGCTGTTGCTCATGTCCTTTTCACTGTCAAGAGTGTTCCTCCAGGGAGTTGTTGACATGGTCCGTTTTTGAATTATAACTCATAATTTTAAAAACCCTTGTCTGAAATAGCATTTTAAAGACAAAATAAAAAAAGAAGTGGCAAAAATGAAGTGAGAAGGTTTAGCTTAAATTATTGTCAAATCAAACCTAGAAAACAGCTATTTTGTTTTCAAGTTAATTTGTATTGCCTTGAAAAATTAAAATATTAAATGTTTGGGTCTTGGTATTTAGGGCACAATGATCTTTTTAAGGCTAAGAGCTTCAAAATTTCCTAAGCAAAATAATTAGCCTCTCTGAGATGTTTTCCACTTCCCTCCTTCAAAGTTCTTGATTAGATACTATTAGTGCCTAGCATGTAGTATATGCTAGATAAATGTTGCTTTTATTTCTTCACTAAATTCCATCCCCTGAAGAACCCATCCAAACCACTATTATATGTATTGTTTTGTACACTCAACTTGTTCAGCCACTATAAAATCCTGATTAAAGAGCATGTAGCAAAACACAGAGGATTTTTAGGGCAGTGAAACTACTCTGTACAACACTATAATGGTGGATATGTATCATTATAAATTTGTCCAAAGCCATAGAATATACAACACTCAAAATGAACCCTCATGTAAACTCTGAACTCTGGGTAATAAAGCAGCAATGTAGATTCATCCACTGTAACAACTTACCACCTGGTCTAAGGTGATAAGAATGGAGAAGATTATACATAGCGGGTCAAGAAGTCTACAAGAAATCTTAGCAACTTTCTCTCAATTTTTCTGCAAACTTTGTACTGCTCTAAAAAAGTAAAGTCTTATGAAAAGGGAAAGAGAAGAACTGCTGGAGAATGGGAGACCTGGCCCTTTTCTTGCAATGTTATTTACTCAATAAATTAGCCATTGAGGGAATGTCAACCTCATGTCACCTATTTTCTCACTACAAAATTGAGAAAAGCATCAATTTTTCCTTTCTGGAAAACTGGTAATGTAAAAAACAAAGTCAAAGGCTTTCATTCTGTACCCACTTCTTCCCTTTAAAGACCACCCCCAGCCTATACCACTCCCATTCTTCTAGACTCACAGTTGAGGCTATAAACCCTTGAAATGATATCGCCTATCACAGGAAGTAGACATCAGTATCAAACTATAGGAGGCCAGTACCAAAATGAGATTAGTAGACACAGTCAACAGCTTTTGGAAAGAGAAGAACTGCCAGCCCAGAAGTTTGCACCAGTGCCTTGAGCTCTCCAGTGGCAAACAGCAGAGTGCCAACCGTTTCCTACTATGGCAAGCACAGTAAGGCCCAGCTAGAAAATCTGGGCACATGAGGTGGTGGACAGTACCTGCCAAATGCAAAAATTTGGTAACTGAAGAGTGAACTCAAGAGAATTCCTGGTGAATTGTCTCCCAGCTTTCATTCCCCATTCCAGCAGAAGGTTGTCGTAAATAAATAAATAAGTAAGTAAGTAAGTAAGTAAATAAATAAATAAATAAATAAATAATTCCTGTTCCAGTGCTTCCAACCAAAAGCTTCAGTAAGGAGCAGGCTCTGTGGTCAGCCTGTGGTCAGCTACCACCAATACAATGAGATTGACCAATACAAAAAGATGAGTCCCAGTGTCTACCTTAGACAGTTTTCCACCTCACGATGCCTTCTGCTGTTAGGTGATTACTGCCATTTAGCATTCTGCTTCTTCTGAATTTCATTAAGTCACATTGTAACTTTTCTACAAAAGTTTGGGGATCCTCGTCTTTTCTCTTAAAGCTAAGAATATCTTAAATCAAGAGGCCTCTCTGTAAGGTTGGGCCACATGTGGACACTGGAGGATTTCACTCTTCTGTGGTTTGTGGGGACTATTTTTTGGAAGAACACCAACTTCAGCATTTTTCTTCAAAAACTAGTCAGTTTCAACAGAGACAAGACTCCATTCTCCTAGTTCAAAAGATGTGAGAGTGGCCTTAATAATGATATTTCCACTATTCAGAGAGTTTGACGGTAACTTCTAGAGTTTATGTAATCTCGATCTTTCCAATTCAGTCCCTTGTTCATGGCTGTGCCTGGTGTCTGAGCCCAGGTTCTTCTGGTTCAGACTCTTCACAGAGTAAACCTTAACGCTCCTATGAGACTGGGAAAGGCAGAAAAGCTGCAAAACTATCTGTGAGAAAGGATAAAAATAAGAAAAAATGTAATAATATTTGAACAATTTTTCTGGTATATTCACTTTATAAGTAGCAAGTTACAGTCTCTGGGACTTGGTTATCCCATCTGTTAAATGGGATACAACCTAATTTACTGTGTGCAATTCAAGAAGTAGTTCTCTTAGCCGGGCGTGGTGGCGCACATCTGTAATCCCAGCACTTTGGGAGGCTAAGACAGGAGAATTGCGAGTTCAAAGCCAGCCTCAGCAATGGCAAGGCACTAAGCAATTCAGTGAGACCCTGTCTCTAAATAAAAACACAAAATAGGGCTGGGGTTGTGGCTCAGTGATCAAGTACCCCTGAGTTAAATCCCTGGTACCAAAAAAAAAAAAGTAGTTCGCTTTTCTTTGTCCTAATTTACTATATAGATGTCTCAAAAACAAACATTAATAAACTGTATTTGGTAAAATAACTCCTTAGAAAGGGAAGAAATCAACTGAAAAAAGGGAGCGTTTGGCACTATGCTAAGTGCTTCCATAAATTATATACACTTATCTTCATAGCAACGACATGAAATTGGCATGATCTCTATTTTACATAACTAAACTGAGTCTGACAAAGTAAAATAATTAGTTCAAATTCACATGGTTAATATAAGAGCAGAGCTGTAAATTCATGCCTACTATATCTCAAAAGATTTTACTATTATTAATATACTATGCTGCTATATAAGCAAAGCCCTTAAAGGTTTATGAGAATATCCTAAATTGATAGGCCACCCTGATGGCTTGGGCCACACATGGACACTGTATCCACATAATCCAGAGACTCCCTGGACTTTAGGGTGATCACTCTGGAAGACTCATTTGAAGGACTGCAACCTTGAGGCATGAGTCACTTGTCCCATGAGAGGGAGCAAAGACCTTCTGAGGCCTGCCTTCTGTTGTATGGCAGAAGAACAAAGGGTGAAAGGAAGGGGATCCTTCAGTAAAGATTTTGGGTATTATTTCAATAACTACTCTCTACCCAGAAAATCTCCTTCCTGTTTCAGTTTTGAATGTGCTAATATTTACTTTTATTAAGAAAAACAATGGCATCCTTTTATAGCGTGAAGCTCTTCTCCTCAATTCACTTCTTTACTCTCCTTGGAGTTTCAGCAAATGTAAAGCAATAAACAAGAAAAATACAAAACAAAAGCAGTTACCTCTATTCACTATAATATAAACTAAAACTCTTCATTCATTCATTCATTCATTCCTAAAATCTAAACTATGTGTAGAGGCGGTCATTTCTAGCCATAGAGCAGTTTCACTTTCAGAAAATCTCCTTCCAGTTCAACATGCATTAGAATGCTGAGTTTAAACAAACAAAAAGCATAATTTTAATGCATGACTGAGCTGCCAAGAAAGGAAGTTCTTAGGAGGGCAGAGACAAAAAGGCAGGAACCAGGTCACTTAGGGCTGGAAACTCGGTACTCATCTGTGAAGATGCTGGAGCCAAACCCTAGGTGGAGCAGGCTTCATTCTCAGTACCTGAAGTGAAAAAAATGGCACATGGTGAAAACACAGCTCTTCACGGCCATGATGATCCCAAACCAACTCCTCTGGGAATTCCTAACCTCAAGCACATACTGAGGTATGTTTCAATCTGCAATCTACTTTACACATGTAGCCTGAAAACCCCAAGCCAAAAACTTCCAAAAATGAAAAGTTTTAATAATGGATGAGATCAGATTGAGTTGTTTCCATCAGGAAGTGAAATTCAATGAGAAACCTGAAGAATAAGAACATTTGTTCTCCTATTTGGAGGAATCCTTCCTTAAGTCTTAGTTGAATTTCTGCACAGTGAAGCACACAGCACAGAACAGATTGCCCAACCTCTACTGATCAGATGCTTCCAGTCGTGTCAATGCCTCTGAAGTAACTAGAGTTCATAATAGCAAAGGTAGAGATGCACAATGCAGCATCCAGCTCTGTGTGTGGTGATTGGGGTGCCACCAGCGGTATTCAGCCTGCAGAGGTGGTTTTGGAAGTGCCAGCCAGCATCCTGACAGGCAGATTCCACGATGTGACTTGGCTCTATTTCCAGCTGCCTGCCTTCTCCTGAATCCTGCCTGTCCCCACACATGACTCCTTCCAATAGCCTATTTCTGCCCATTAAACTCTCTTCTTGCTGAAGTTAACCAGCTTCAGATACAGTGGTTTTGCCTAAGAACTCTGAATGCTTAGAGTAGGTGTTGGTCAGATAGAAGGGCTCAGCAAGGGGCGCAGGAGGGCCACATCCAGGCTGTGCCTTAGCTTTGCATGCCCTGCAATGTCTCAGACTCCATCTACCATCACCTGAGGAATGGAGAATGGACCTTTGTCTTGCTTCCCACAAATAACTGTGCTCTATTTGGATTCATCTGTTCCCTTGCAGGCTGCTTTTATGATAGCGTTTGGGAGGAGGTGGAGGAGGGAAGAACAAAGAATAGATTCTAGAGAGTGCTGTTCTTCATATGTTCACACCTAAAATCCTTTGTGGGATTCCTAAACTTTTTCATCTTACAATGGTTATTTCTTTGCTTTTCTTCTTAAATAGACATAAATAAATACAGCCCTGCACTTTTTTTTTCTATACCAGGGATTGAACCCAGGAGCACTTAACCACTTAGCCACAGCCCTAGCCCTTTTTTTAATGTTTTATTTAGAGACAGGATCTCACTGAGTTGCTTAAGCCCTCGCTAAATTGCTGAGGCTGGCTTTGAATTTGCAATCCTCCTGCCTCATCCTCCTGAGCCACTGAGATTACATGTATGTGCCACCACGCCCAGCACATTCCTGCACTCTTAAGCAAAACATACACAAAATGCAGGAACTTCAAATATCCAGCTTCATGTGAACCTAGCTTGAATTTCAGTCTATTTCCACCACAGCAGTTTGGAGGCTTCTCAGGAATCTAAAATCAGAACTAGCATAATCCAGCAATCCCACTCATGGTTAAATACCTAAAGGAAGTGAATTCAGCATACCAAAGAGTACCTGCATATCCGTATTTGTTATAGCACTATTCACAATAGCTTAAATATCAGATTGGCCTGGTGCCCATGAACAGATAAATGGATAAAGAAAATGTGGCATATATACACAGTGAAGTATAATTTGGACTTGAAGAAGAATGAAACCCTGTCATGGATGGAATTGGAGGACATTATGTCAAAGTACCACACGTTCTTTCTTATATGTGGAAGTTAGAAGATGTTGACTTGAAAGTAGACCAGTGAATACTAGAGACTGAGAAAGGTGTGGGGGTTAAGAAAGGAAGTTGGTTTTAATCATCAAACACTATTCATGTATGGGAATATCACACTGAATCCCAATAATATGTATATTAATGTGTTCATAAAAATTTTACCATCATAAAATTATAATTTTTTAAATAAATACATTACTGTTACATATAAATAACCATTTAAAAAGACAAACAAACTTTAAAGTTTGGTGATGGTGAAATAAACAAGATTCACTTGCTACACAGTTGTATATTGAATATGTGTATCAACTGAACATTTTCTGGGCAGTTTTATAAGAGAATTGGTCATCAATTAATCCCCCAAGTTTATCAACTTATTAAATCTAATAATATAGTTATTAATTAATGTTTACTTAACATGAATTTAGTTGATGTCGAGATTTTCAATGGCCAATGTCATGTCAAAAGTTTATTTTTCATGAGCTATGTATTATAAATAATGTCCATTGAGGTTCATATGTAATCAATATATGAAGTAACTTCATGTTCATTGTATAAAATTGGGGATCCAATTTTAGTTGTAAGATAATTATTGCTTTTTATATATGATGGATCTTTCTGCTTTTGTAACAGATTATTGACCATATATTTACTTGATTCTACATTTTCACTCAGAAACTATGTTCCATTATAATGTGGCTACTATGGCAATGCATGGTCAAGTTATTTTATACTGTGAACTTATTGCTATGAATTCTGAATCATAATTTGGATCTGATCTGTGAAAAAGAGGGCAGGTCATTCCAGGAAGAGGAATCGGTGGAAACAAAGTCCCAGAAAATTCTCACATGTTAGGGGAGAGGCAAGTGATATTAGTGGATAAATTTTTAGATAGATGAAAGAATAAATAGAATATTGTTAAAAGGGGGAAAGTCATAGAAACAATTCATCAGTCTTAATTAGCACTCTGAGGACAAAACTAATGAAGAAATAAGACACAGGAACCAAACAGAATGAGATTGAAAGATCAATTTTTAATGTGATAAAATTTATTTGAATGTAAAACGTAGATCTGCAGCCAAAGTAGAACTCTTTAATTCTTTCTCTAATTCTCTAATTCCTTCTTTTATCTCCACACAAGAATTTTATAAACCCAGCCACAAACAGAGTTAGGAAACTTTAGGCCTTCCCCCAAATACAGAAGAGAGAGCATCATACTCAGTTTGCTCTTCCAGTCCATTCAGGAGCATGACATCTCTTAAAGAAGAGTGAGAAAAGAACTGTCAGCATGCACACACACTCACACACACACACACGAAAAAAAAATTAACCCCATTCCTACTGGGACAGAGAAAGAGAGGTGTCTAGTCAGAGAGTAAAAATCTACTTTTGACTAAAGCTCAGCCCATTCACAGGAATTATTTGCCCAGTCATATTTCCTTCTATAGGCCAACATAGAAATATTTGTCTCACATACAAACATCATCATCACCTGGTAGAAATCTGTTCCCAAAGTTCCATGAAGGTAACTCAAATCTTGTTGATGCAAAATACTTCTTCTTTAAAGTCTCAGGTAAGTAACTAAAAAATTTAACAACATAGAGTCTCAGAGAAGTAACTAGAAAATTTAACAACATAGATTCTTCTTAATCCATTTATTTTTCTGTACTAATCAATGAAATGCCCTTATTTGGGCATTTGTATATGTACAAAGTATATGTACTTTGATATCTGTGATATATTTCTCAAAATTCAGACTCTGAACAGGTACTTAAGTAAAGCCTGAAAACCCTATTAAGAGTCCATAAAAACAAGACAGCATCATCCTACAAAGATAGCATAAGGTAAGTTAAAGTGAGAGTAAATTTGCAGCATCCTGAAGAAAAAATTAGTTTGATTGATTGCAGGATCCTTTTCCAACTCATTGGCCATGCATCCCTCCTGTCCATAGATAATCAAGTGGCATTTCCAGTTTCTTCACTAGAAGGAACAAAAATTTAGAATTAAGAATAAAACTTGTATTATGGTTTAGAAATGAGATATCCCCAAATCTCATGTGTGAGACAATGCAAGAATTTTCAGAGGTGAAATGCTTTGATTTGAGAAGTATGAACTAAGTGGATTAATCCACTGATATGGATTAACTGAGTAGGCAGATAGGGTGTGGCTGTAGGAAGTAAGTCACTGAGGGTGTGTCTTTGAGGTAGGTATTTTGTCCCTGGTAAGCAAAGATCTCTTTCTGCGTTCCTGGTTGCCATGTTCTTTCTGTGTACTTCTCTCTACCACATCCTTCCACCGTGATGTTCTACCTCGCTGTGGTCAGAACCTCAGGCTTACTGTGAACAGAACCTCTGAAACTATGAGACAAGATAAACTTTCCTCCCTCTAAATTGTTCTTGTTCATTCTTTTGGTCACAGCAATGAAAATTCTGACTAAAACTGAGCTTTAGCTGTTTTAGATTATAAAATGTAGTTCTTCTACCAAGAGTTTAATCATGCTAAATAAAAAGTGTTGCAATTCCTTTGAAATCCAACTCCAAGTTTGGCTGCATGGAGATATCTGTTTTCTGGACCATGACTGACTGCTAGATAAAGATTATGGGAATGAGAGTTGATGAAATATTTTAGTAGAATCTCCACTTCCTACAAAATTGTTCCCTAACAAGGCTAATTTCTGGCTGTATATGTTCTACACTTCCCACTTAGACTTGAGTCACATTAGGACAAGATCCTCCTCATCCCGAGATAGAGGAGCTGAGGGGTAGATGTACCAAAAAGATGAACCAACAAGAACAGAGAGTGACCGCTGTGGAGAAAATGTACTATTCACTTTTGTTCTGAAATGCTATATGTTCTTCTTAAAAGTGTTTAAAATCATAAGTCCTGGAAATCAGACCTTCAAAAAACTAATCGTTCAACCTACTGGAATCTTCATTCCTTCTGCCCTTAAATAGTTATTGAGCATTAGTATATACCAGTTACTCTCTTGACCAATGTTGAGAAAAATCAGACACTACCCTCAAATTTATATTCTAGAACTATTTGTCTATACTTTCACCAGTGCCACGCTGTTCTGAATACCATAGCTTCATAGTGAGTCTTGAAATTGGGAAGTTTCATTCTTCTGAATTTATTCTTCTTCAGTTTTAAGTTGGCTATTTTGAGTCTTTCATCTTTCCATGCAAACTTTATAGTCAGTTTGCTGATATCCACAATAGCAAACTAACAGAGTGATTACTGTTACTTAAGAGAATTTTGATTAGGATTACATAGAATCTATAGGTCAAGTTGGAAAGACATTACTTTTTTTGAGTGTTTGTTTTTGGAGGTTTTTTTATTGCTGTATTATAATTACACATAATATGGGGTTCATTATGTCATACTTGTACATGCACATAATATAATTTGATGAATCTAATTTCCCATTGCCTTCTTTTTCCCTCTTTTCCTCCTCCCCGCATCTACTTGCTCTACTCTACCATATTATTATTATTATTTTAATTAATGCATTATAATTATATATACTTTCATAAAAGTGGGATCAATTATGTATATTTCTACATGAACTTGGCATAATTTGGTAGATTTTAAGAACTAATATCTTCATAATACATATGAACCTATCCATGAACATAGAATACCTCTCCATTTATTTACATTATTTATTTCATCATAGTTTTATAGTTTTTCTCAGATAAATTTTGCACATCTTTTTTAGATTTACTCCTAAGAATTTCCTTTGTTTGGGTGTTAATGGAAATGGTATTGTGATTTCATTTTCAAATTCTATTTATTGTGGGCATATATGAAAAAATTAACTTTTATATATTTTATTAATATTGTATCCTAAAACTTTTTTACAATCATTTATTAGTTCCATGGGTTCCTTATGTTCATTCTTTGGAGCTTTCTACATAGAAAGTCATGTCAGTTGCAAGAAAAGTTTTATTCCTTCCTTCCCAACCTGTACACTTTCTCTTTCCTTTTCTTTTATTATTGCATTACCTAAGATTTCTAGTAAAATGTTGAATGAGTGGGAAAAAAAGTCATTCTTGTTTTTTTCAGTCTTAGAAGGAAAGCATGTAATTTCTCAACATCAAATCTGTTAGCTATACATTCTTTTAAGTTTTATTTTGTTTTTAATTGACATAATAATCAAACATATTTATAGATTATACTGTGATATTTCTGAACATACATACATTGTGTAATGATCAAATTAGGGCTTTTAGTATATCCATCACCTTAAACACTTATCATTTCTTTGTGAGTAGGACATTCAAAGTCCTCTCATAGTTATTTTGAAATACACAATTTAATATTGTTAACTATGTAGTCAGTCACACTACCATGCAATAGAACCCTAGTTAAATTATTCCTCTATTTAACTGTAACTTTGTACCATTGACCTGTCTCTCTTCATTATCCCTTCTCCTTTAAATTTCCAAGCCTCTTGTAACCACCATTCGTCTCTGTATCTCTATAAGATTAGCTTTATGATATTCTATAAATGAGTGATATTGTGCAGTGTTTGTCTTTCTATGCCTGGATTATTTTCCTGAACAAAGTTCATCCATGTTGCTACAAATGACTGTATTTCATCATTTTTATGGATGAATACTATTCCATTGTATACTATACCACATTTTCTTTGTCTTTTTATTTGTTGGGGAACACTGAGATTGATTCCATATTTTAGCTATTGTGACTAGTACTGCAAAAAGCATGAGAACATGGGAGTGCAGACTTTCTTCAACATTCTGATTTCATTCATCAGAGAAATGCATATCAAAACTACAATGAGACATCATCTCACCCTAACTAGAATGGTTATTATCAAAAGGACAAAAATTAAAAATGCATGTGTGGAGAGGTAGAAATAGGAATCATTAGTCATTGTTCCGACCCATACAGTTTGCTTCTTTCTGCAGAATTTCTTAAATATTTCTTGCAAGACAGGTCTTCTGGTAACAAATTCTTTCAATTTTTCTCTGAGAAAGTCTTTAATTCTTTACTTTTGAAGGATAATTTCACTTCAAAATTCATAGATACAAAATTCTATGTTGGTGGTTTCATTTATATTTTTCAATGCTTTAAATATGTCACTACACTTTTTTTGTTGTTTGTGTAGTTTTTAAACATAAATCTATGTAATTGTTATCCACATTCCTTGATAAATAAGATCTTATAGATAAGCTCAGTGTTTCTTTCTCCCTTCTGGTTTCTTTGAAGATTTTCCTTTTGTCTGGTTTTCTGCCATTATAATACAATGTTTGGTGTATACTTATTGTTTTTTATCCTGTTTAGTGTACACTGAGATTCTTGGGTTTGCGTTTGGTGTCTGACATTAATTCTGAAGAATTCTCTTCCAATATTATTTCAAATATTTTCTTTTGTTCCTTTCTCTCTTCTCTTCTAGTATTTTCATTATGCATATGTTACAACTTTTATAACTATCCCACAATTCATCTCTATTCTATTCCATTTTTTCCATTCAATTTTCTCCTTATATTTCAATTTAACATAGTGAATTGAATGGGAATTCCATTTAACATATATCCAAGACCAAAAATTTTTTTCCTCTGTTATGTGCAGTCAACTGATGAGCCCATGAAAGTTATTCTCTATTTCTGTTACAGTACATTTTTTAGACTTTTCTTTTGATTCCTTCCTAGAGTTTTCATCTCTGCTTTCTCTAGCCATCTGTTTTGCCTATTGTCCACTATTTCCATAAAAGCCTTAGCATATTTATCATAGTTGTTTTAAATTCTCAGTTAGATTCCAACACCCCCACTACATCTGAGTATGATTCTGTTGCTTGTTTTGTCTCTTAAGACTTTATAGTGTCTTTCAGCATGCTTAGTTTTTGTTGAAAGCCAGACATGACATATTGGGTAATAGGAACTGAGGCAAACAGATTTTAGTGTAAAGTTTTAGTGTGTGATTTAATGTGAGGTTTTATGTTTATCTGGCTAGGAGTTACGCTGTTTACTGTTTGCTGTGGCTGTAGTTATCTGAGGCTTCATTCAATTTCCTCTACTATCATTTATGTCTCCCCTATTGTCCTCGCATTTCTCTAGAAAATCTAAATACAGTCTGAGTTTTGCATTTCTTTCTGCAATAATCCTTTATTATTATATGGGGAATTTATTGATGCAATAGTAAAGTCTGGGAGGAGAAAAAACATTCTGTGTTGCTATGATTTGATCGCAATCTGTAAGTGTGCCTATTCCTTGAGGTTATGAGCCTCACAAGTGCTTCTCAACTCTCTTTACCCTCTATGGGAGGCCAGAAGCGTAGCAGGGACAAGAGGAGACTAGAATTGGATAGTTCCTTTCCTCCAACGTTGTTTAGGCTATAGGACAGCAGTGTTCTAAGGACAAGCAGAGCATAGAAAGCTCTGAGTATATTTCAGAATGGCTGCTTTGTCCTCCTCCTATCTGAAGGTTAGGGGAATTTTCTCTGATCTTCACCATGAGAATCTTTAGGACTTCCAGAAGTAAAATACAGGTAAGTGTGGGGACACTTCTAAGACTGGCCCCCCAGGAGTTTGGAACTTTCAAGTGAGTCTATCCTCAGCCTCAAGCAATTCATCAATTACCACTTGTGTTCCTACCAATATATACACACATAACCTACTAGCTCCAACAGCTTCTGCTCCAGGCAAATTACAATTCTTTTCTCACCTCTCTCTCCAATTTTTAAGGAGTCAAATTGTCACATCACTCAATTCTCTGACACATCTAAGAAGAGATTTTTATTTTCAGTTTCTTTAGGTTTTACTTGTTTTGAGGATGAGAGTGTTAACTTCCAAGCATTTTATCTCCTAGAGATTAGAACAATGTTTTTTTAAGATAAACAGGTCAATAAGATAAATGAATAAATTAATTAATACATAAATTCATTGAACTGAAAATGTTTGCCAGGCTGTCCGTCCCCTCTAGAGATAGCCCACATTCTCCCTTGAATGCATATTTGACCTTCACTGTTATATGTCACTTTTTCTTCTCTTTCTGTAATATTGATGATATCCATGTAACATTCAAGATATTTCTGAATGGTGTTAGTGGCTAAAATCACATAAACATTTGTGTCCTATTGAAAAAGAAAATGTTTGCCATTCCAGCACCTTTAATATTCAATGGCTCTTTTTTCACCATAAAATAATGACCAGAGATAGTGGAGACAGAAAAAAATGAGAATACAGAAATAATACCAGTGCTAAAATTATCATTGTTGGACACAATGCCTTTATTTTTATGTATGTGGTGCTGAGGATTGAACCCAGTACCTTACACGTGCAAGGTAGAGTGCTACCACTAAGCTACAACCCCAGCCCCTATACCATTTCTATTGGAAGACTCAACCCTTGTTTTTTTTTTTTTTGTTTTTGTTTTGTTTTTGGGTTTTGGGTTTTGTTTTTTTTTGTGTGGCTTGGTACCTTATGTTTCTTCTGTAGTTTTTTTTCCTATTTAATTTATTTATTTGTTCTATTTAGGTTTACATGATATCAGCCTTAATTGCTTTTTATCAAATTTTAATACATACAAGTTTCTCTAGAAATACAATATACAGATGTACAAATAAACAGAAACAGAGATAGAGATATGTTCGCATATGCTTATGCTATTTCTGGAAGTAATGACATCTCAGAGGAAGAACATGAGCATGGGAGGAAAAAAGCTTATTTTTCTGTATACTTTATTTTTTACTATTTAATTGTTTCACCATTGCCCATATTGAAACAGATTCCCTCTGAAATTAAGAGAAACTTCCTGATATAAAAATTAAAGCTCCAAATGTTTTAACTTCTAAACTTACTCACACAGAGAACAAAAGCTACCCCCTGACCAGCCTGGTGTCACTGACACATTCTCTAATACCCCCAAGCTAAAACTACCTACTTCCTGCCTTTGGTCTCACTCCATCTTCTCTTCTTTTATAAAAGCTTTCCCAGTCCTTGAATTTTCTGAAAATGTGATTTAAAACAAAAATGTTTCCTCTATCTTCTTTCAAAGCTAGAGTTGAATAAAACCTACTTTCCTGTCAAATTGACTCCCAGTATTAGAGGTACGTGAGGAGCGGTCAAACCCAGCCTCTTACCCACAGGTGGTAACAATATATTCTCAAAGGAAAAAAACCTTTTTAAATAAAAATCATTAATCATCCACCCATAATCTGATCACTATCTACAAAACAAAATTTTAAAAAACAACAAAAAAGCTATAGTAGACCCCATATTCAACAGTGAAAGTCTAAATGCCTTTACCCTCAGAAATAAGACAGGGGGCCAGGTGCAGTGGCACACCATGTAATCTCAGCGGTTCAGAAGTTCGAGGCAGAATTGCAAGTTCACGGCCAGCCTCAGCAACTTAAATGAGATCCAGTCTCAAAATAAAAATTACAAAGGGCTTGGAATGTAGCTCAGTGGTAAAGCATCCTTTGAGTTCAATCCCCAGTAGAAAAAATACAAATAAAAAATACAGAGAGCGCACTATTCATAATTATTTGGGGGTCTTTGACAGTGAAATGAGAAAAATAAAAGAAGAAATAAAATATATAAAGAAAATTAAGAAAAAATCAAATTTGTCTTTATTTGCATATGACATTGATACCAGTGGGGTGTCCAGTTGGGGTCCAGGTTCTTGAAGACCCAATAAAGAACTGAGAAAGACAAACAGAAGTAACAGGCAGAGCATAGATTTATTAAAAATGAAAGTGAAAGTAGCAGTCTGAAATAGAGCAGAGTGGACCCAAGAAAGTGGCTCAAAGTCCCTAATGTCTGAAAGAGTCTTGTCCTGCATGCTGAGCTGTGCTTCGGTCCTCTCCTCACAGATCTGATTGAAGACCTTGTTCCATTTGTTACCATTGGAACAAATTTTCATCTAATTGAAATACAGAGCCTGTGGCAGGAGTTGCCAAAGCAATAAGCTCTCAGAGGTAGGAGTTGTCATGGTAATAGGACTTACTGTAAACAGGGATATGATGACTCATTTTTCTGTCTTGTACTTCAGCTGGCATTCTTCTTATGTCCTGCCTCACATCCTTGAGGTCCCGAAACCCCCACCGCAACATGAATGTGTATACTGAAATACAAAATAACTAATAATAATAATAATAATCTTTTTCATTTCCACTTGGTCAATTTTAGTAACAATCATAATTAATAAAATTAGCAAGTTTCTGGATATAAAGTCAATATACAAAAATCAACTTTTAAAACATATTAGTAATAAATAAGTGAAAACTGAATTTTATTTTTTTTATTTTTTCTCAAAAATTGCATTTTAATACATGTTATCAAACATAACAGAAAAAAAACAAATTTTCAGAAGCTATACACACTGTTCACTGAAAACATTTGTTGAGGCAAATAGAAAAAATTGTTACAATCATAATTTTTCTAACTTTGCACAAAATTATAAGCAGATTACATTCTTCATATTAAACACCTTTATATGCACTTTCAATGAACATTATATATATATATTTTTTTAATCAACCATCTTTACTATACTCATTCCCCTTTCCTGCCCCCCACCTCCCCCATGACATGTCCAGTGTTCCTCTATTTCTCTTATGTTCCCCATTCCCACCTCCCTTATGTATCAGCATCCACTAATCAGAGAGAACATTCGGCATTTGGTTTTTTGGGATTGGCTTACTTCACTTAGCATAATGCTTTCCAATTCCATCCATTTGCCTGCAAATGCCATAATTTTATTCTCTCTTATTGCTGAATAATATTCCATTGTGTATATGTACCACAGTTTGTTTATCCATTCATCTATTGATGAATGGATTGTGGGTTGCTTCCCACAGTTTTGCAATTGTGAATTGTGCTGCTATAAACATTGAGGTGACTGCTTTACTGTAGTGTGCTGTTTTTAAGTCTTTAGGGTATAGGCCAAGGAGTGGGATAGCTGGGTCAAATGGTGGTTCCATTCCAAGTTTTTTAAGCAGTCTCCATACTGCTTTCCAGATTGGTTGCACCAATTTGCAATCCCACCAGCAATGTTTAAGTGTACCTTTTTCTCCACATCCTCGCCAGCACTTAT
>PVHX01025059.1:0-23011 GCA_004024805.1 Geosciurus inauris | reverse complement strand
GTTGATGCAAGACCCCTATCATTTTATTTCTCCCTGTTATGGTTTAGATGTTAGGTGTCCCCCAAAAGCTGATGTGTGAGATAGTGTAAGAGGGTTAAGAGGTGAAATGATTGTGTTATTAGAGCCTTAACCTAAATAGTGCACTGATTCAGGTAGGCAGGTAGGGTGTGGTTGGAGGAGCTGGTCAGTGGAAATGTGCCCTTGGGGTTTATATTTTGTCCATGGTGAGTGGAGCTCCCTCTCTGTGCTTGCTAGTGTGATGTCCTAAGCTGCATTCCTCCACCACACTATTCCACCATGATGTTCTGTCTCACCTCCAGCCCTGAGGAATGGAGCTGGCTGTCTATGGACTGAGACCTCTGAACCCTTGAGCCCCAAATACACTTTTCCTCCTTATAATTGTTCTTGTCAGGTCTTTTGGTCACAGTGACAAAAAATCTGACTAAAACACTCCCCATTCCCTTCTCCCTATACACATAGGTAACCATTCTAATGTGCTTAATATGTATGTTTTTGTTTATTCCTATAAAATATGTATTGTTCATTTTGTAGGCATGTTCTTAAATTTCAATAAATATTATGCATTTCTTGTTTTCCTTACTTTTCTATTACTAAGCCTTGATTTTAAGACTATTCGATGTATTTACATGTAGAAGTCCTCCTAACTTCTTTGAAGTACTACATAACATACATCTACAATAATTTATCTATCCACACTCCCAGTGATAGTCATCCAGGTTACCCCAAACTCTCACTACCAAAAACAATGTCATAATGATTATCTTTAGACATGACCCCTTATGGGCATGTGTGGAAATATTTTAAAAATATCTTCCAGGAGCAAAACTGTTGGGTCATTGTGTATCTTATAATTAATCTGATTTAGTAGTGCAAGATTTTTCTACAGAATAACTGCACCAGTCTACTCCCATTAACCATCAAAGGTTCCTAAATCCCTTCATATACCACCACTTGAGCATTCGATTCTGTAGTATTTACCAGTCTAACAGATAAGAAGTGATATATTATAATTAGTTTTGCATTTCTCCAATTACTAGAGTTAGAACATATCTTTGAATGAATGTGTGTTGCCTTTAGTTTTGTTTTATAATATTATGCATTTATCTTCTTTGTCACACTTTTTATTGGTGTGGGTTTTTTTCTTATTGACTTGCAGTTCTTTGTGTATCTCAATTTAATCTTTTTATTTCCTCCTATTCTATCATGTGTTAACTCCACTGCCCATATCTGCCAAATAAATCTTTGTATTCTTTCAATTATGCTTAACAAAATCAGTTTTTGCCCCATGACACAAACACATTTTCCTACGTCTTCTTCTAATAACTGTACCATCCTTAGACATTGAGAGCTTTAATCCATCTGAAAGTCATATTTTGGATGTGGTTTTAGGAAGGAATGCAGCTTAATTTTTCTCATAACATTCAGATTTCCTACTACCGTATCCTACATAATCATTTCACTACTGGTTGTGTTGCCATGTTCCTCATAAATTAAGTATATCAGAGTACAGACACACACACACATGCAGGTGCACACACAAACATATCTGCTTTCCTGGAAGTCTCTATTCTATTGATTTTAGTCTGATTTTGTGCCGATGAAATGCTAAGTTTGTTACTATAACTATAGGATATATTTTAATATTTAATATGGCAAGTCTCCTTTTTGTTTTCTCTTTGAAATTGACTTAGTTTTAGTTTTTTTATATTTCCATATAAATTTTGGAGTAGGTTTACCAAAACTTCAAAAACTCATCTGCATGTTTTATAATTACACTGAATTCAAAGATTAATTTGGAAAAACATACCTTTCTAATGTCATATCCTGGGCACGAGTATGGTTTCTCTTTACATTTCTTCAGAATATACTGTATGTTCTTTATTAGAATTAGAAATTTTGTATACAGATATTTCACATATTTCCAATTGTTGAGTCCTTAAAATTGTATAGTAATTTATACTAGTGTGAATAATATCTTTTTCTTTATATATTCTTATTGATTATTAGTGATATAAAGAAATGTCATTTGTTTTGATAATTTGACTTTTATATGACTACCTTACTGAACAGTTATTAATATTTTATTGGTTTCACTGGTTTTCCTGGGCATATCATATAATCTGCAAATAGTGAGTGTTTTCTTTACTTTTAATCCTTTCCCATATCATTAGTCTCAAGAATTCAATTAAATAGTAACAGTTAAAAGTGGGCACCTTTATCCAGTTTCTGTTATCAAAGGAAATGTATCTGAAGTTTCTCCATTAGAAGTGAAATATTTGTTCTAAGTTTTTGTTTGAGAAACTATCTCAAATTGAAGAAGTTGACTTTTATTACTGGTTTATAAAGATTTTATCATAAATATGTATTACACTTTATGAAAAGTTTTCTGCATTTATCAAGATAATTATGTGTATTTGTTCTTTAGTAACATGAATTACAATGACAAATTTTGTTATTGAACAATTCTTACATTTTCTGAGATAAAATTGATCAAGGTGAATTTTACTTGTTGAATTCACTATTGATATTGGTTAACTAATTTTATTAGCATTTTGTATTTAAGTTCTTAAGCAAAATGAGCCTATCATATTTTTTATCATGTATTTTCCTTAACTTGTTTCAAATCAAGATTTTACTAATCTCATAAAGTAAACTTATAGCTTCCACTCATTTTCTGTTTTATGGAAACATTAGGAAAAATAAATAAACTATTCTTTAAAAGTTTGGTGGAACCATGCCTGGCGGTACATGCCTGTAATCCCAGTGACTTGTGAGAGTGAGGCAAGAGGATTGCAAGTTCAAAGCCAGCCTCAGCAATTTAACAAGGCCCTGAGCAACTTAGTGAGAGCCTGTCTGTAAATAAAATACAAAAAAGGGCTGGGTATATAGTTCTGTGGTAAAGAGCCCCTGGGTTCAATCCCTAGTACCAAAAAAAAAAAGTTTGGTGGAACTCATTTTTAAAAGCACCTGGAGCTGGAGTTTAAGGCAAAGGGAGGTCTTTGATTACTATATCAGCTTCTTAAATACTCATTGTGTGTTAAAATTATTTATTTCTTCTTGATTCAGTTTTGGCCTTTTATCTATTTCAAGTAACTTATCCATTTCTCCTAACTTTTCAAATTATATGCATTTCTTATTTTTTCTTTTAGTTTGAAAGCAGCTTATTTATGCTACACACAATTTCTTCATAGTGAATACACATGTGAGGCTCTGTACCCAGAAAACAGAATTATGTTGAAAATAATATAGACACAGCAAACAAGTTTCTTTGCAGTTACCAAAAAATTATAACTACATCATATAAACTAAGAGTGAAACTATGTAAACACTATTAACTTGAATAGTTAGTAGGTATAAAGGAAGAGGTATCACACTCCAATAAAACATATAACATGCATTCCTTTATTAGGAAAAATCACTTTAGTATTTTTCTCTCTATACTTCAGAAAAACTGTGATTATTACAATTCCCACAAAAGTGAGGTGCTGAATAGATATAGTAAGCAGGAACCGTGCAGGACCACCCAGTTTTGCTAATCAATCTCAGTCATAATGTACATCATAGTGCGGGGGATGGCAGGCCCCAACTCAAGTGTGAAGGATCTGCCAACTGAACAATATAATGGTCTTCTCAAGAGTATTTCCATGTAAAATATTAAAACACAACATTAGTTCAATTAGACTGGTTGCTAAATATTTACACTGTGAGGGAAGAATGAATTTTCTTCAAAAGTAGTAGTCTCATTAGTTGAATAAAAAATTATGCAATGTGGGCTGGGGTTGTGGCTCAGTGGTAGAGCTCAGGGGTATTCGACCACTGAGCCACATCCTCAGCCCTATTTTGTGTTTTATGTAGAGACAGGGTCTCACTGAGTTGCTTAGCGCCTTGCCATTGCTGAGGCTGGCTTTGAACTCGTGATTCTCCTGTCGCAGCCTCCCAAAGTGCAGGGATTACAGGCTTGAGCCACCGCGCCCGGCTTGAAAACAATTTTATATGCATTTTCTTTTCTTTCTAAAAAAGATCATATTTTATACTTTTATTTGAAGCACAGAGGATTGAACTCAGGGACTCTCTACCACTGGCCTACATTCCCAGCCCTTTTTATTTTTATCTTATTTTGAGATGGTCTCACTAAGTTGCTGAGACTAGCCTTGAACTTGCAATCCTGCTGTCTCAGCCTCCTGAGTAGCTGGGATTACAGCTGTGTGCCACTGAACCTGGCTTTATGTGCATTTTTATTAGCATGCACCTGTCTCAAATCCTCAGGATCATCAACTGTATACTTGAAGAAGTTATTTTGTTTGACAATTTTATTTTGACAGGCCACAGTTGTTGAAATGTGAGTATCTCATTGTAAGTGGCATCACATGCAGCATGTTCAATGACATAAAATCCTCCTTACATCATCCCAACTTTAACCAAACACCATTAACATAGTTCTTGTTCATTTGCTCTTGAATATGCCTCTACTTCATATCCTCACTAATTTCTTTTTTTAATATTAGGCAGTGGTGGTAATCTAACTTCATTAAATGGAACCTGGTGTTCTGGTTGCCAATTATTTTCAAAAATAACTGTGAGTGAGTCTTCATAAACATCTTTGATAGATATTTTATAAAAAGCCTTCTGGAGCCATGAAACTTCACCATCAGCTCTTCTACATTGAAACTATTAGCATTTATTTCTTCATGTTACTCTATTACTCTTAAATATCTGTTGTATCAAAATATTTTTTCATTATATATGTTTTATTTGCATATTTCTTTCCCCCACCTCCAGGCTGGGGATCAAATCCAGGGCCTCATACATGCTATTCAAATGCTCTAACACTGAGCTACATCCCCAGCCCCTGAATATTATCTTTATATTAGTAAGTTTCACCTAAGATTCATCTATTTTATTATTACTTTTTAAAGAATCAAAATTTGGTATTTTTATTTTTCTGGGCTTTATTCTTCTCTATTTTGTTTATATCTTTTTATTATTTCCTCTCTTCTTATGTACATCTGCTCTCTTTTTACACCTTGCTGGGTTGAATATTTATGTAATTTATTTTTAAGTATTTTGAATCTTAAAAATGTGCTCATTTAAAGACACCCATTTTCCTTTAAATATTGCTTGATCTATATCTGATAATTTTGACATGCAATATTTTTATTATCATAGAGTTCTAAATATTTAGCTAATATCCTTTGTAATTTCTTTTTTAACCCAAGAGTTTAAAATGTCAAAGGATTATTTATTAAAATGGAATTTATTAAATCAGCACATGGAATTTTTAAGCTATTATTTGTTATATATTTCTAATTTTATTGTGTCATTATATAAAAATAATCAGAATGATATTGCCTTTTGGAATTTTTTGAGTCTTCACCTATGGCCTAGTACATTTTTGGTTTTTAGGAATATTCCCTGTGTGCTCTAAAAGAATAAACATTCTCTACTTGTTGTATACAGAACTTTACATTGTTAATAATTTAAGCTTATTTCATACATTCTTCAAGTCTTTAATATATCTATTTACTTTTCGTGCTTGATTTTATAATTTTCTTATTTAAAATAATTTTAGATTTACAGTAAAATTTATAAGATAATACAGAAATTATTGATATATACCCTTTATCCAGCTTCCCTTAACATTAACATGTTACACACATAATACATTTATCAAAACTAATAAATTAACATTAGTACAATACTATTAACTAAACAACAAACTTTATTCTGCCTTGTTCATTAATGTCTTTTTGTTTGATTGTTCCACATTCCAATAATATAATATTGCATGTAGTAATCATGTTGCCTTAGTTTCCATAAAATGGCAAGTTTCTCAGTCTTTCCTTGTCCCTCAAGACCTGTTCAAATATATTGTATAATGTCCCTCAGTATGGGTTTGTCTGATGTTTTCTTATGTCTCTGATATGCCTTTCTCAATACGTCATATGAGGTGGTACATGATACCAACATGTTAATTTACCCTTCTTCCCTTGCCTACCTCTTTTCATCAGAAGTGAGTCTCTTTAAGATAAGTTCACATTCAATTAAAGAGAATGTTTTTTGGTATCAGTGATTAAACCCAGGGATACTTTACCACTAAGCCACATCCCCACATCCCCAGCTCTTTTTTATGTTTTATTTAGAGACAGAGTCACTACGTCCTTAGGGCCTCACTAAGTTGCTGAGCTTGGTCTCAAACTTGGTATCTTCCTGCCTAAGTCTCCTGAGCTCCTGGGATTACAGGTATGCGCAACTGCACCCAGCTGTAAAGAGAAATTAAGGTCCAGTTCTGAAGTAAAATTATCAGAATTTGTGGACATTTGTTAAAACCACCACAATAATTATAAATTTGAAAAATATACACCTTTAGGCTATGCAAACCGAACCAGTTTCTCCCACTACTTTTTTTTTAAAATTTTTTTAGTTGTAGATGGATGCAATATCTTTATTTTATTTATTTATTTTTTATGTGGTGCTGAGGATCGAACCCAGTGACTCACGCATGCGAGGCAAGCGCTCTACCACTGAGCCACAACCCCAGCCCTCTCTCACTACTTTTAGCTTTGATCAGTGAATCTTGCCTTCAGCATTTATTACTGTTATGTTCTTATGGTGATTTTTCTATTTCCCTAATTTCTTTCACATTTATTTGTTGGAATTTCTTTGGGAAGAAAATTTATCCTTTTTCTCTTTACTCATTCATTCATTTATTCATTACTTCTTTTTTTTAATCTTTTTCATATTGATATATATTTATGGATATTTTGTCCTCTGGATACTGAAATTATCATTTATTTTGTATTACTGGGGATTGAACCCAAGGCCTTGCTCATGTTAGGCAAGCACACTACCACTAAGCTATATACCTAGAATTTTTTAAATTTTATTTTACAACAGAGTTTCCCTAAGTTGCCCAGAGAGCCCTCGAACTTGCAATCCTCCTGCTTCAACCTCCTAAGTAGCTGGGATTACAGGGATGATATGTGCCACCACACCTGGCTACTATTTATTTTATAGCTCAAATTATTCCAGATTTAGATATTGTGGGCTCTTTTAAGTTTGGCTCCTGTGTCTTGTGATGTGACATGCTCCTGTCTCTACTTAATTTTTAATCTGTTTGATCACCAGAATTTGAGAGTTTGTTAAAATCTCCATCAATTGTTGTTTAATTTTCCCATGCAAGTCTGTAGGTGGTTGCCTAATCTTGAGGCTCTGTGTATGTGTGTGTATGTGTGTGTGTGTGTGTGTGTGTGTGTATGTGTGTGGTCATTTTGGCTGTATATTCTTGCCCTAGTTTTCTTCATCCCTTATAATATCATCTTTTTTACTGTAAATCTGTGTTTTTATTCTATAAGGATGTACTTTTTGCCACATTATACCTTAGAACATATTAATGTCTTCCATTCCTCACTCCAAGTTGCAATCTAAATTCCCTATATGGGTTATAAGTCATTTCAGGCCCTACCCCTTGACAACTCTTCCACACTCACCACAGACCACTTTAGCACAGGCACCCTTTAGTTCCATTGTTCATAACAACTTTCATTTTCCTCAGTATCTGTGTCTTGTGACGTGACATGCCCAAACCACTCTGATCTGAGACATGCTTTCTGGTGTCCTACCATGGTATGACTCTTCCTTACCCTTCTCACATTGCTCCAGCTCTTCTTAACCTCTCCTTGGCTGTCTTTTTCTCTTAAACTGTATGTGTAGGAATGAAAAGAAGCAATTCAAATGACTATCTGGTTCCCAAACTTCATAGCAACATTAAAAAGTAAACTCAAGGGGTAAGCTTTATGATCACAAACTATACAAGCTACATAGGTATTTACCTGAATACACATGGGACAGCATCCCAGGGCACATGTCAAAAGTGGCATTGTGGCTCTAGCCCCAAGCAGAGAATGTTGAGAACAAGAGAGCTGGGATCTGGTCCTGTCTTAACTAATAATTAGCTAGGTCATCAAGAGCAAGGCTCTTGCACTCTTTGGGCCTGAGATTCCTCATCAACCAAAATAAGTTAACCCCACTCTTAGATTTCTATTCAAGACAAAAAATGTATACACACAAAGACTTGTACATGAATGTGCAGAGCAGCATTATTCATAGTACATCAAAAGTGGTAAAAACTGAAAATAACTCAAATGTCTATCAGCTAGTGAATGGTTAAACCAAAGAGTTATATCTATACAAAGGAATGCTATTTCCCAATAAAAACAAATAAAACACTGATGTGTCCCACAACATGGATGAACCTCAAACACTTTATGCTAAGTGAAAGAAGCCAGACACAAATGATCACGTATTATGTATGTGATTTTGTTTTTATGAAATGTACAGAAAAGAAAATCTACCGAGATTTAAAAAAAAATAGATTAGAGATTGCCTGGAGGACTGGGGTAGAAATGTGGAGTCAATGCAAATGGGCATAAGGGGTATTTTGTTGACAATAAAAATGTTCTAAAATTGTATTGTGGTGGTGGTTGTAGAACTATGTAAACAGAAAAATACATTAAATGGCACACATAAAACATGAAATTGTTATGTAAACCCAAACTCAATTAAACTGTTTATAAATTAATAATAAATAAAGTATAATTCAAGGCTGTTGTTACCAGCCTCTTAAAAAGCAACAACAAAAACCCTCTCTAATTGCTGGGAAACTGTCAAGCTCTGATAGCAGATGCACTATTTCAAGAAACTTAATCACTGACATCAAATACTAAGTTTTTTCTTGAAGTGGTAAGTCAACTTTGCTCACTTGAGAAAACATTTGCCGAATTCTCAAATTTGAATATCCATAGTTTGCATGGATATTATTTTTTCAAGTGTTCAAAAAATTAATTCCATGAAAAGAATGCTGTTTCATCTGAAAACTCAAAAGTTTACATGTAGTGTCTCAAGACAGCCATTGTATTTCAGTATGTAGACATGCTTTATAGATAATTTCCATTTCATTGCATAGGATATTTTTTAAAAACCATTTACTCAAGGGTTAAAATATAATAGAATTAATAACTTTTACTGCTTCATCAAGGACATTCTTAAATACAACAGACATTTTATACCGTGAGTCCTGTGAGTGCACGGTGGTAAAGAATAAGGTGATTTTTAATGCAGTTTAGTGCTACTTCCTTGATTCATGCTAAGACAGCACCAGTTTCACTCATCATTGCTTTTAAAGTATGAGCACAAATGTCAACAGAAGAAAAAGGCAAATAACACCTTAATGTTATTATAAAAATAGTTTTGACCTTAAAGACATCCTGAAAGGAATTTGGGGAATCCCAAGGGTCTATGAATAACACTTTTAAAATTGCTGATTTAGAGAATATCTTGCACATGTATACCAGGATACATTTATTTAAATATTCAAAGTAGAATTATTTTTAATTCCAACAAGCTGGAAACAATTGAAATTTTCAGCAACTGAAGAATGAATAATAAATTAAAATACATATATTTGTATATTGGAATACTCTACAGTGGTTAAAATTAACTAAAATTACAAATAGTGATACAGATTGATCTAAAAAACATAGTGTTAACACTATTCATCTCCAGTCATGATAAATTAACATTGAAGCAATTTGTCCTATTATCATAAATAAATAGGAAATCTATGAAAATATACAAAACAGCTGGTTTCAGACATTAGATAATAGACAGAATAGAACTATGATTCATGAATGAAAATTTAAAGATGAGGTGAACCTCAAAATTGCACAGGCATTCTGGACCTGGAACAGGAAGGGTTATTCAAAGCAGGGTATTGTAGAATGGCCAAGTTGAAGAAAGAGAGAGGTCAGAGTTGAGGAATGCTGGCTGACACAATTGGCAACTGTAGGTCACAATTCCATCAGAATGCAAAAAGGGACTCCAGAAATTTGCAGAGGGATCCCCTTGAGTTTATGCTGAATATTAAGACATACATGCAAAGAGTGAAACTTCAAGAGATAGGGTAAAAAGAGACAGATTTCACACCAGTTTGAATGACATTACAGATATGAGTAGTAAGAATGAAGAGTCCTTGTAAATCACTCAGAACATTCAGGAGAGCCCAGAAAAGGACCATGCTGGGCTGGGGCTGTAGCTCAGTGGTAGAGTGCTTGCCTTGCATGCGTGAGTCACTGGGTTCAATCCTCAACATAAAAATAAATAAATAAAATATTGTTTTCATCTACAACTAAAAAAATTTAGTTAAAAAAGGGCCATGCCTTAGTAATGTGCCTAAATTCTCATTAGAATAAAGGGTATTCTAATCTTGCACTAAGGAAGCATGAAAGAAAACCTCAAATATTTCAAACTAAGCAAGTAACTAAACTACTGCCAGAAAAAAGCTTAACACTCCTTAAAGAAGAGAGCAAAATGCCAAAACTCTGCAGCATGAAAAAATTGGGGGGTACTGAGGATTTAACCCAGGGGTACTTTAACACTGAGCTGTATCCCCAGACCTTTTTATTTTTTTATTTTGAGACAGGGTCTCACTAAGTTCCTAAGGGTCTAAGTTGCTGAGGCTTGCCTCAAACTTGCAATCCTCCAGCCCCAGCCTCCTAAGTCACTGAAATTTACAGGTGTGTACCAAGGGCCCAGCTACAGCATAACATTTTAAACATCCAACATCCTATTAAAACTTAGTAAACAAGCTCAAAGGCATGAAAATGTAACTTATAATAAAGAAAAAAATCAGTCAATAAAAATAAACTCAGGAATGACCAACACAATGGTTCTAGTAGGTAATAGTAATTTATAAGCAATGTTCAAATATTCTAAGGAAACCATGAACTTGGTGATGAGAAAATGCAATTTAAAAATACAATGAAAATGAAATTTTAGTGATAAAATATGATATCTAAAAGAAGCAATTCTTTGAACACAATTAAGAGCATATCAGACACTGCAAAAATATAATCAATAAAATAGCAATAGAAAATTGTCAAAATGAAACAGAGAAATAAAAAGGCTAAGAAACAGAGCTTTGTTGACACAAACAATGAAAAATAAATGTAATTGGAGTTCTAAAGAAAACAATGAAAAATATTTGACTAAAACCTAGCCAAAAGTTTACCAAATGTGATTAAATGTATGATCCCATAGCTCCAAGATCCTCCACAAAACTCAAGTAGTATAAACACAAAGAAAATCACACCAAGGCACATTAAAATCAAATTCCTGAAAACCATAAATAAATAACAAATTTAAGGACAGTCACAGAAAAAAAACATGCATTAAATACATAGGAACAATAATAATAATGATCATAGCCTTCCTATTAGAAACTATGCATATCAGAAAACAGTAGAATATTTTTACACTCCTGAAAGAAAAACCTAACATTCAACTGGGAATTCTGTAAGTAGCAAAAATATATTTAAATGTGGACAAGAAGTAAAAAACTTTTCAGAAAAAGAAAACCTGAAAGAATGCATCAGTAGCTGATATATACTGTAGAAACAGTAAAGAAATTTCTTCAGGAGAAAGGATAATAGTGTCAAATGTAGCCTTTGATCTACATCAGGATTTTCTAAAGAATGGACATTTTCAGCCAGGTAATTCTTTGTTATTGTAGGCTGTCCCATGAACTGTTTCATTCATTGTAGGATATTGGGCAGTATCCCTTGCATGTACACACTAAGTGCTACCATTACCTTACAGTTGTGACTAGCAAAAATATCTCCAAACATTGCCAAATATTTTTGTGGGAGTGGGTAATATCACCACCTGAGAACCATTAATCTACACAAATAAATATAGAGGACAGAAAATTACAAACATATGAGAAAAATTTTAAATGCTTTTTTCTTGGTTTTAATGTTTTTAAAATAGAGTTGTCTGCATAAACAAAAGTAACAATATATTGTGGAGCTGAAAGCATATCTAAAATTAAAATGGATGCCAGAAATAGTACAAAAGGTGGAAATGAGGAAATAGAAGTATATTGTAAAGTACTGCCATTATACATGAAATAGTACAATCTCATTTGAAAGTAGAGTGATAGGTTGTATTCATATATTATAAACCAGATCATCAACTCTCTCAAAATTTTGTTTATATTAGAATCACTTGGAGAGTTTGTTAAAAATCAGAATGATGAGGTCAGGCATGGTGGTGCAGGTCTGCAGTCCCAGCAGCCCAAGAGGCTAAGTCAAGAAGATCACAGGTTTGAGGACAGACTACACAAATTTGAGAGACCGTATCTAAAAATAAAACAATAAAAAGGTCTAGGGATATAGCTCAGTGGTAAAGTGCCCCTAGGATGAGAGAGGTCTTTGAATTTAATTTTCTAACAAGTATTCAGGTAGTATTATTGCAACTAATCTACGAAACCATGTTTCGAGAATAATGACTTTGAGCAACCACTAAAAACTAAAGGCAAAACTATGGATAGAAAGAACAAACAAACCCAATATGAGCAGAAGGAAGGAAATAAGAGATTAGAGCAGTTTCTTAAAAAATCAAATGGAAACATATTAGAGAAAAATCTCTGAAAACAAAAGTTGGTTTGTTGAAAAATCAAGAAAATTAATAAAACCTTTATCTAAATTACTAAGAAAAAAGACTGAAATTACTAATAAATAGAAAAGGAAGTGGTAAGATTACTATTGATCTTTAAAAATTATTTCAAGAGAATCCTATGAATGATTAAACACTAATGATAAGCAGGCAAATTCTTATAAGCATCCAAAATCAACCACAAGAATGGGATCAAAATTTGTAATTGGTTGCATCCCATGTAAGTATAATATGTCAAAATACACCCTACTATCATGTACATCTAAAACAAAAAAATTGGAAAATATATAATGTAATAAAAAAGAAACAAAATCTGAATATGAAATAAGATAAAAGAAATAAAATACAGAAGGCGACAAAAGAAGGACAAGGGAATATAATGTTAATTTAACTTTCCAGATACCTTTCCAGGCCTCTTACTCCCCAGGACAATCTCTATCCCAGGCCTTTCACTCTCAAATTTCTTGGAAATCTGTAATCTGTTATTATAAATTCACCCACTTATGATAATTACCTTATAGACTGTTACTTAGTCCACTAATAGATTAAGCAAAGACACATATAATATTTTAAGAAGCCTGTAATTTAGGGGACTTTCCAATATTACCTACCTGTCAGATAATGGAGACCACATCAGTCTAAGGATCCTGAGAAAGGACTCTTCACATACCGTGTCATCTTCACATACTTTCTGTGCCCACCGCACACCAAGTTGCCTTTAAAAGAAGAGCCTGAGAAACCCAAAAGCATCTCTCACTCTCTAGATGACCGGAATTCTCCCTTGCATATGTATTTGCTTTATCCCTAAAGTGCATCTCTCTTGAGATAACCTATATTCTCCCTTGAATGTGTATCTGCTTTCTTAAATCAATCTCTGTCCATGTTTCTGACTGGCACATACTGACATTCTTTTCTGTCACTTATGTGAAGGATCTCACTTGTCCTGTGTCAAGTTTCCCCCCTCTCAAGGAACTTGGATCCTCTTCCAGTGACAGACCTTGAATAAGTAAAAAGATTTAATCAGTAAATGAAATTGAGGCAAAACAATTAGACAAGGAAAGGAAATAAAAGGACCACAAATGGGAACGGAAGAAGTAAAATTGGCTCTGTTTTCTGGCAATGTGATCCTACATATATAAAATCTTAAAGACTCCATCAATAATTATTAGAATTCATAAAGTCAGTAAAGTTACAAGATAGTAAATCAACACAGAAAATCAGTATCATTTCTATATACTAACAACAGATTACCAAAAAAATAAATTAAGAAAACAATCCCAGTTATTATCACACCAAAAAATGAAATATTAGGAGTAAATTTAACCAAAGAAGTGAAAAGTATGTGTACTAAACACAATAAAACATTGAAAGAAATTGAAGATGGGGGCTGGGATTATGGCGCAGTGGTAGCATGCTCGCCTGGCACGCATGGGGCACTGGGTTCTATCCTCAGCACCACATAAAAATAAAATAAAGATATTCTGTCACCTACAACTAAAAAATAAACATTAAAAAAAAGATTTAAAAAAAAAGAAATTGAAGATGACACAAATAAATGGAAAAATATCTTTTGTTCATAGATAAGAATATTGCTAAAATGTTCATACTACCCAAAAGTCATTGACAAATTCAATACAGTTGCTATCAAAATTCCAAAATCAATCTTCGCATAAGTAGAAAAACTACCTTAAAATTTGTATGGAAACACAGAAGACCTCAAATAGTCAAAGCAATTTCAACCCAAAAGAACAAAACTTAGTGCCTGACTTCAAAATCTATTACAAAGCTATAGTAATCAAAATAGCAATAAAAATACTGGCATAAAAACAGATACAATGAATAGGATAAATAGCCCAGAAATAAAGCCATGCATTATATTGGGTTGATTTTTGACAGATACCAAAACCACACAATGAAGATAGGACAGTCTTTTCAATAAATGATATTGAGAAAACTGGATAACCACACGTAGAATGAAATTGGATCCTTATCTCACACTGTACACAGAAATCTATTCAAAATGGATTATAAATTTAAGTGTAATACCTGAAAATACAAAAGTCCTAAAAGAAAGCACAGAGGAAAAATTTCATGATATTGGTCTGGGCAGTGATTGCTTGGGTATGACCCCCAAAACACAGTAAATGAAAGCTAAAAATCAACAAATGGGATTACATCAAAGTACAAAGTACATGTGCAGCAAATAAAAATTAGCAGAGTAAAATGGCAACACATGGAATGGGAGAAAATATTTGCAAGACATACATTGGATAAGGAGCTAATATTAAAAATATATAAGGAACTCAAACAATTGAATAGAAAGAAAACAAATAATCCAATCAAAAAATGGCAAAGGACCGAAATAGACATATCTCAAAAAGTATACAAATCACCAACATTGGCATAATAATGCTCATTATCACTGATTGTATTAGTCAGCTTTTCTGCCACTGTGACTTAAGAACCCAATCAGCACAACTGTAGAGGAGGAAAAGTTTATTTGGGGCTCACAGTTTCAGAGGTCTCAATCCATAGGAAGCAGCCTCCATTCCTTGGAGCTCTAAGTGAGGCAGAATACCATGGTAGAACAGTGTGGTGGAGGGAAGTGGCTCACATGATGATCAGAGAGCAGAGATGGAGAGATCTCCATGGGCCATATACAGATATATACCCCAAAGCCACACCCCCAATGCCCCACCTCCCCCAGCCACACCCCACCTGCCTTGAATTATCACTCAATTAATCCCCTCAGGTGATTAATTCACTGATTGGGTTAAAGCTCTCATAACCCAATCATTTCTCCTCTAAATCTTCTTGTATTGTCTCTCACATGAGCTTTTGGGGGACATCTCACATCCAAACCATAACACTGATCATCAGGAAAATAAAAATTAAAACTACAATCAGATATTACCTCACATTTGCTAGAATTGTTATTATCAATAACAAAAGAAGAAAAAGATAAAAGATAACAGGTGTGAATGTATAGATAAAAGAAAATCATTGTACTGTTAGTAAGATTACAAAGTAATACATCATTATGGAAAACAATATGGAGTTTCCTCAAAAAAATAAAAAGAAAAAAAAGGGAATCAATTGCCATATGATCCAATAACCACACTTCTGGGTATATATCTAGAAGAATTGAAGTCAGTGTGCTTAAGAGATATATATACCCCCATGTTCACTGCAGCATTATTCACAATCGCTAAGATATAGAAGCAACATAGGTATCCATTATCAAGTGAATGGATTAAAAAAACATGATAAATTTTCACAATAGAATTCTATCCAGCCTTAAAAAGAGAACATGTGTGGGGGGATATTATCATTTGTGACAATGTAGATGAACCTGGAGGACATTATGCTATGTGTTTTACTCAGCATTTTGCTGTTGTGACCAAAAGACCTAACAAGAACAATTAGAGGGGGAAAGTTTACCTTAGGGCTCACAGTCTCAGAGGTCTCAATCCATAGATGGCCAACTCCACTGCACTGGGCCCGAGGTGAGGCAGAACATCATGGTGAATGAATGTGGTGAAGGAAAGCAGCTCAGGGTATGGCTCCAGGAAGCAAAAGAGAGCTAGAACTCCCCTCAGTACAGACAGAATATAAACTCCAAAGGCATGCTCCAATGACCCACATCCTCTAACCATACCCACTTGCTTACAGTTACCACCCAGTTAATCTCTATCAGTGGATTAACACTGATTAGGTCAAGACTCTCAAAACTCAATTATTTCATCTCTGAGCTTTTTTGCATTGTATCACACAGTGTGGGGGACACCTAATCTAAACCACAACTCTATGTGAAATATGCCAGGCACAGAAAGACTAATACTGCTTGATCTAAAAGAAAAAGCTACTTTACTTCTACTTCTATGATTTAAACTCCTTAAATTTATAGAAATAGAATGGTTTACCAGGGATTGGAGGAGGAGCATGAATGGGTAAAGATGTTGAATGAAGGGTACAAACATTCAGTTAGATAGAAGGAATAAGCTTTAGTGATCTACTGTATAGAATGGTGACTGTAATGAATAACAATGCATTTTATATTTCAAAATTACTAAAAGAGTAGATTTTCAATATTTTCTCCCCCAAAATGATAATTGTGCTTAGCTTGTTAATTACCCTTATTTTGTCATTCTTCATTATAAATATATATTGAAACATCACATTGTGTTTCATAAGTATATATAATTATTATTTGTCAATTAAAAATAAAACCATGTAACTGAGTTTAGCTGGCTGGTAGATCATGTGCTTAGCACATTCAAGGTTTGAGGTTCAATCTCCAGCACCACATAAAAAACCTAAATAAACAAAATTAAGGTATTGTGTAAAAAATGCATAAAGCAAATTAAAATTGAGAAAATAGGCAATTCTTCACAATTTTATGAAGTTAGACAATTAAACTCAGACTTTAACAATCCTCTCTCAGCTGGGCACAGTGGCGCAAGCCTGTAATCCCAGCACTTTGGCAGTCTGAGACAGGAGAATCGCGAGTTCAAAGCCAGCCTCAGCAACGGCGAGGTGCTAAGCAACTCAGTGAGACCCTGTCTCTACATAAAACACAAAATAGGGCTGGGGTTGTGGCTCAGTGGTTGAGTAGCCCTGAGTTCAATCCCTGGTACCAAAAAAGAAAAAAAATCCTCCCTCTATAACTGATACAATAGAAAATCAGTAAGACAATAGAAAATATGAAAACACTATCAACCAACTTGACCTAATTGACATTTATAGAAGAGTACACCCTACAGTATCAGAATACATGTTCTTTTGAAGAATCCACAGAATTTTCACTAAGATAGACAAGGTATTTGTCCATAAAATAAGTTTCAGTATATTGTCAATGATCAGAATGAACAGCCAACATAAAGTGAAAAAATCAATAATAAAAAATCTGGGCCAGGGGCAGTGGTGCACGTCTGTAATCCCAGCAACTTGGGAGGCTGAGGTAGCAGGATCACAAGTTCCAGGTCAGTCTGGGCAGTTTACCATGATCCTGTCAGAAAAATAAAATTTTAGAAAGGCTAGGGATATAACTCAGTGGTAGAGCACTTGCCTGGCATTGCAAGACCCTGGTTCAACCCTGGGTTCAATCCTCAGTACCACAAAAAGAGAAAGAAAGGAGAGGGGAAATGGGGAGAGAAGAGAAGGGAGAAAGAAATCACCAGGATGTGGTGGCTTTGTTGGTGATTTAAGGAAGAATTCATTCCAGTTCTACACAAACACTCTCATTTTATAGGCTTGCCTTAAACTGATACCAAACCAGATATAGTCATAATAAAAAGTAAACTACCAACCAACATCCCTCATGAACAAAACTTTAAATATTTTAACAAAGCAAATTAGGCAATATATAAAAAACAATAACAGTCTATGACTAAATGAAGTTTATCCCAGGATTATGAGATAGATTTACCATTAAAAATACTGTAATTTACCATATTAAGTACATATACAAGATAACCAAATGATCATCTTAAGGGATCCAGAAAAATGACTTGACAAATTTCAACATCCATTAAAGATACAAATTCTCAGCAAATTAGAATTAGACTTTGATGTTAGAGAGTGCATCTGTTGTTTTAAACCACAGTTGACATCATAATTAAATATTGCGAGTGACTAAATATCGCCCCCCCAGATCAAGAATTACCACCACCACCACCACTTATTTTCAGCATTGTGCTGGAATTCCTAAGACTTCAACAAAAACAACAAACAAACAAATAAGTAAAAAGAATGCAAACAGGAAAAGAAATAACAATACTATTTATAGATCACATGGTTTTATATGTAGTAAATATCTACAAAGTCAAATAACTAAAAATTAGAAGTGAATTTAACAAAGTTACAGATCAACATGCAAAGTAAATTTCATTTCCATATTTAGCAATTAACAATTGTAAATTAAAATTTTAAATAGCATGAAAAATGTGAAATATTTAGGTGCAAGTTTAACCAAATATGGGTACAACCTGAAAACTGAAAACAAAAATGCTGCTCAGAGAACAATGAAGAAAATAAATAAATGAAGAGATAAACTATATTCATGCACTGAAAGACTCAATAGTGTCAAAATATCAATTTCTTCAAAGTTGATTTAAAGATTCAATTCAATTCTGACCAAAATCTCAAGAATTACTTTTGCAGAAATTTGTAAGCAAAATTCTAAAATATATGTAGAAAGGCAAAAAATCTGAAATAGCCAGAACAATTTTGAAAAAATTAAGAGCAAAAATTATAGGACACACACTACCCAATTTGAAGACATACTAAAAAGATTATCCTAGTTAAGATAGTGTGATAGTGGTAGAACCAAATAGAATCCAAAAATAGACTTATAAGTGTAGAGTAAATTGATTTTCAACCATAGTACTAAGTTAATTCAATAGAGAAATGATAGTTGTTTTAATGAGTTATACTAGAGCTAACCGTGTCCTTCTGAGAAAAATTGAATCTTGATCATTACCTCTTATCATACACAAAAATTAATTCACAATAGATCATTCATCTAAATGTAAAAGGTAAGACTCTAAAACTTGTAGAAGAAAATGTAATATGCAAATGCGGACAATATTGGTGTAGATGAAAATTCTCTAAGACACTGAAAGCACGAACTATAAAGTAAAAAGCCGTGGGATTCATCAAAAGCAAAACTTCTGGTCTTCAAAAGGTCCCATTAAGAAAATCAAAAGGCAAGTCACAGACTGGAATAACATATCTGCAACATACGTATTGGACAAAGGGTGCGTATTCAGAAAAAATTTTAAAATTCTTCCAGTTCAGTGATAATACAAATAATCAAATTGCGAATATAAAATCCTATATACAACTCAGAAAATTGGCAGTTTCTTAAAAAATAAATGCCTAGACATTTTGCTCCTTGGTATTTACATAAAAGAACTGAAAACACATGTCTATACAAAGATTTGTTCATGAGACTTTTTTCAGCACTGGGGATTGAAGGCAGGGCCTGATCCATGCTAGGCAAGCATTCTGTCACTGAGTTATATCCCAGGCCTTTTTAAATTTTTCATTTTGAGACAGGGTCTCACTAAGTTCCCCAGGCTGGCTTCAAACTTGTGATCCTCCTACCTCTGCCTCCTGAGTGGTTGGGATTACAGGAATGTGCCACCATGCTTGGCTGTTTGTATCAACATCAGCTTTATTCAAAACTGCCATAAACTTGAAACTGATCAAGTGTCCATCAATAGGTGAATATTAAGCATACTTTGCTTTGTTTAAACAATGGATTAGTGCCTGGCAATAAAAAAGGGACATTTTATTCAGACATGTGGTATGAATGAACATAAAATCTCATGTAAAGTGAAGAAGCCTGACACAGAATACTTACATTATGATCCTACACATCTGAAATTTTAAAAAATGAAATTCTAATATATGGCTATGGAAAGCAATCAATGGTTGCTTAGGACCAGAAAGCAGAGGTAAACACTGACTGGGAAGGGACATGACTGAACTTTTTTGGATAATGCAAATGTTTGTATCTTAGTTGTGCTGCTGGTTGCATAAGTACATACATTTTCAAAAGTTTATCTGGCTGTACACTTAAGGTGGGTGCACTTTTTTTTTTTCGGTACCAGGGATGAACTCAGGAGTACTCGACCACTGAGCCACATCCCCAGCCCTATTTTGTGTTTTATGTAGAGACAGGGTCTCACTGAGTTGCTTAGCGCCTCACCATTGCTGAGGCTGGCTTTGAGCTCGTGATTCTCCTGTCTCAGCCTCCCAAAGTGCTGGAATTACAGGTGTGCACCACTGTACCTGGATAGGTAGGTGCATTTTAATCACATATAAATTTAACCTCAATAATGGTGGTTAAAATAATGTAAAGCAAAAAGGGCAAGTCAGAATACATAGAGCATAGATTATGATTCCATGTAGATAAATGTCAAAATATAGGCAAACCAGAATAATAAATTGTTTAGAGATACATATGTACATGGTAAACCTATAAAGGAAAAAAAAAACAATGATTAACACACAAATCAGGTTAGTGATTTCTTCTGGGAAATTGGAAGGGTAATAGATAGAGGGTGCTCAGAATGCATTAAGGTTACTTACAATGTTCTATTTCTTATGGTGGGTAATGAATACATAGTGTTTGTTTTATTTCTTAATATTTATATACCACATACTATTTTTTACAGAAGTAAATACAACATGGATGAGCCTGGAGGACATTAGGCTGCGTGAAATACACCAGGCACAGAAAGACAAATACCAATACTGTGTGTGTATGTATAATCCTGTTATGTCACTTCATTGCTTAGAACTGTCAATTGGCTCTCCCCTGCATTTGAATAATAACCAAATTGTTTTCATAGACTACATAACCAAGTCCTTCTTCTTCAAATCATACTACTCTCCTCTATGCTTACTACGATATAGGAACAATGGCTTCCTTTCTTGCCTTTGGGGCTTGAGTCTTCATTTTCTTTTAACCTGATGCTCTTTTCCAAGATTTCTCACAGGCTGATTCATTATTTCTCAGTAAGGTTATCATCTCAGCGAGTCCATCTAGGGTGTTTTTAAAAATGTTTTCAAATTCTTTGACACTCTTGTTATCAAAAAGAGGCTATGTTCCATTCATTCAAAATTGGGTTGATCTTTGAGACTGCCTCAATGAATTAAAAAAAGTGTCACTGTGTGACTTCTATGGTTAGGTCCTGGAAAAATATGAAAGCTTTCATGTGCCTTTGTCTAGCGACATGATCCTTGGAACTCTGTCCCATCATGTAAAAAGTTCAGCTATGTTGAAATCATCATGCTGGAGAAACCAGATGGAGAAACAATGTAGAAATACCAAGAGAAGCTGGAAAAGCTAATTATGCCAAATCAACCCCCCAGATCTATATAAAACAATAACAGATTTTTGTTGCTTACCATTAATAAGTCATTTATCATTTACACAGCTCAAACTAATCAGAAATCCTTCCATGAGCAATCTATCTAAATTTGTGTCCCCCCAAACTAATTTCTCTATAGCATCATTAAATTCATTTCAATCATTGCTTAAATCCTAACCTGAACTTTTCTTAAATGTTTTTCTTTCTACTAAATGTAAGTTCCAGCAACTGAAATATTGGCTAGCATACAGTGAATATTGAGTAAGCATCTTTACATGAATGAATAAATGAGGTAAGATATATGGATCAGAGTGAGGGAGAAAGCACTTAGGGTGCTTCTTAGGGTCACATTCATAGGTTCTGCAAACTTGATCCCCATACTCACTCTCTGAACTACCTCCCAAACTAACATATCTTCCTTTTAGTATTTGTTACTCAAATGATCTCCCCTCCAGAAAATTCTCTGTGGTTTCACTTCATCCTACACAACTCTCCCTGAGCCTTTACTGTGTTGTATTAAAAGTATTGGTTACATGTGTCACCTTGAAGATGTCTGATTCATCCTTATATTCAGTGCTTATTAAAATAAGGCCAACACACAATAGATGTTCGACATTTGCTTGTAGAATTGAACTGGCTAGGTGGCCTTTGGACAAGTGTGATATCTAAGGACTCGTCAGAATAGATATGTCTTGAGCACTACAGGTGACTCAGTTGGAATTGTGGTTACAGTGGTTGGATTAAGCTGGATCAGGTTTCCTATGAATAGGTGTTTCAACAGCCTCTTATTTATCCCATTGATTAGGGAGGGATTCCCACCCTAGGGTTATTGGGAGGGTGAAACTCTGAACACCTACCACTGAACAGAGATCAGTGTAATTACCAATACTCACAGCTTATGTGAGGAGGGTATTGTACACCAAGTACCACACGGGTGTTGCACTTGGGAACAGAGTGAACAGCAGGGGCTGTGGGATGCAGGTTTTAGAGAACCGAAGGGATGAGGTGCCCCCCAGCTCCATGGAAGAATGTGATTCAGTTGTTTAAATAATTTCGCAGACTGGCAAAGAATTGAAAGACTGGTGGGGCTTAAACAACAGGCATAATTGGAAACTGCATGGATAAGGAGGGTAGGTTGGCTAGGGGACCAACCCAGGAGCAGAGTGTGGAAAGGAACTTATGGTTTAGGCCATTCAAGGGCCTCCAGTTTCACCAGGTATTAAGCCAGCCCATAATATTAGCATTAATTTTAGGCTTTATTCCACAGCAGGGATGACAATAAAAGCCATCAAGAAAAGAGGTATTAGTGCTGTTTTTCATCTAAGTTATCAGTTTCCTCCCTGTCAGAGCTAGAGTCCTACTTCTCTTCACCCAGCAGGTCTCTGACTATTGTCCTTTTTACCTATTGGGAACCAAAATGAGGGCAGTGATATTTGTAGATATATTTTGCTATGACTACCATAACAACTTGCCATATGACTTAAATAACAGAAATTTATTTTCTCAACAGTTCTACAGTCTAGTTATTCAGGATTAAATGTTGATTAGGTAAAATTTCTCCTGAAGCTTCTCTCTTTGGCTTACGGACAACTGCCTTC
>PVHX01025058.1:0-23013 GCA_004024805.1 Geosciurus inauris | reverse complement strand
AATTATTGACCTGCATGTTTTTTCTTTACCCCAGTTCATTCCTAACATGTAGGCTCAGTCTTTTCAGTATTTGGATTACTGGTTCGACACAAGCCAAGAAAAAACTTTGTAGTAATCAGAATGTTACCCAACTGTATATTGTTTACTTTATTGTAAATACTGGTGAACAATGGTCAATAAATAGTTTTATATTCCTTTAAAAAAAAACAAAACAAAACAAAACAAAAAAAAACCAAGTTCTTTATAGCTGTTCATGTAGAAGGTTCAGCCTGGGGATGACATGTCACCAAGAAATTGCTATTGCTTACTCCAGAAGTAAGATTATTTTAGCCCCTTTTTATTTTTTTCAATTAAATTAGAAAAATAAAAGATTTTAGAAGGAGACACATGAAAAGACTGAGTCACATGGTCTTGTCATTGAAGGAAGATGGACGCCAGGGAAGTGTAGAAAGAGCAGGTTATGGTTACTGATGACGTATGGTTGCAAGTTTCTGTCTATTTTTACATATCTACCACATTTCTCTTGTAACATTTATGAGACTCAAGTTTTATACTAAAAACTTAGAAACAATAGAGACATTTATTTGTATCGAGTTAATAAAGGTTGTTTTAGTCAGCTTTGTCTCTACTGTAACTAAAGGACCCAACCAGCACAATTATAGAGGAGGAAGAGTGTATTTGAGGGCTCATGGTTTCAGAGGTCTTAATCCACAGAAAGCCGGCTCCTTTTTGGGGGGCTCAAGGTGAGGCTAAACATCATGGTGGAGTGCGTGGCAGAGGGAAGCAGCTCACATCATGGTGAGCAAGAAGCAGAGAGACTCCACTCCCCAGATATAAATATATACCCAAAGCCACGCCCCCGTTCCCACCTGGTCCAGCCACACTTCAGTTACCACTCAGTTAATTCCCGTCAGGGGACTCATTCACTGATCGGATTAAGACTCATACAACCCAATCATTTCTTCTCTGAACCTTCTTGCATTGTCTCACACGTGAGCTTTTGGGGGACACCTCACAACCAAACCATAACAAGGATTAATGTAATTTATAATCTCAGAAGAATGTCATTTACAAAGATAAAAGCTTGGAGAGGTATTAATCACACTCTGGACATCGCTGGAAAGGAGGCTTTGAGGAAAAGGAAGTGGGGCTCTCTTGCTGGCTGTGGAGTCTCATGATGAAGTCTGTCGTTCAGGGTTCACGGGTCTCTGGACAGAGCGTTGTGGGCTACCCCAGATGGACCTACACACCAACAGGGAATTTGACATTGGGGGTGAAATAACAGAAGCCTCCTGTCAACAAAGGCATGGAGCATCTTGCAGGACTTCAAATAACCCCAGCTGCTGAACTAGGTGCATCGAGACCCAAGGAGTTTGGTTGGAAAAGTATTAAAGAGCGGCAGCAAAATGTTCCTAGATCCTCTCCTTGTAAATATTAATCATGAAATTGGGTCTGAAAAACTGTTTTTCTTGCTAAATCTGCATTTACTGTGTTCATTTTATTATCTCACCCCTACCCCAGACTCATTCCAGTGTCCTCTTGGCCTCCTGTTGGCTATGGGTGAAGGAATAGTTGTCTGGAACAGTTGAGTTTGCTCTTTGGCAAGAGCAGATTCATATGTGACCCAGTGTGACCAGAAAGGTGAGGTAGACTCCACTCAAAACAGGCGTTAATGCCTAAAGTAATTTACTGAGGCTTTGACTTCTGTTAACTCTGGGCCCAGGAGCCAATGGCTTATTTTTGTTCCTGCCCTGCATGACCTGGAAAGGAGAGGCATTGACCAGGGGTGGCATCTGCATGCAATGGAGTGATTTGAGCCACTTGGCAGGAGGGACATCTTTGAGTCCCACACCTGGAAGGCCTGGTTGAGCTGCTGAGAACCAGCTGGATGCTTTCTTGTTAGGGTCCCTTTCTGATTGTTGGTGCTGAGCAGGGAGGTGTCTGTCCTGCCATGAGCCTGGTCTCCACCCTTGGAAACGCAAGTGAAAGTCACCAACACAAGTGAAGCCCTTGAGTGCCACAAGGCCATCCTGCTGGTGGACACCTGGCTTCATCAGGCACATTGGTTTTGGCCTGAAGCCCTGTTTCTCATTAATTGTTATCATTGATTGCTTAAGGGTGGCAGGACTGTTTGAGAGTCTCCTGCAGCTGGGAACCCACCCTCCCCTGAGAGAGATAATTTTCTGTTTTTCTCCCTGGAACCACTAACTTTTCTGTTTCCCAGGCATTACTATTTGCTTTTGAAGGTATACTTAAAAGCATCTCCACTTGGGTTCTAGCACTCTGAAAGGGCTCCTATTCCACATTTCTTTTGGTTGTTGTCTATAATTTCTGATATTGAGGGTATATCTTCGTGTTGCTTGAAGTAAATAAACTCCTTTTTAGATTCCAGTGTCAAACTTCTAAAATGGCATGTGATATCATCGATGTCAAGGCCATAGAAAACTTCTCCTGCAGATTCTGACTTACTTTTTAAAAATTCATATAGTAAGGACCTGGAATTTTTAAAAATTTATTTATTCTACTTAGGCATATATGACAGCAGAATGCATTTTGATTCATTGTACACAAATGGAGCACAACTTTTCATTTCACTGATGATACACCATGTAGAGTCACACCATATAAGCAGGACTACCTAGGCCAATGATATCCATCTCATTCCACCATCTTTTCTGCCCCTATGCCCCCTCCTCTCCCCTAATACTGCTTTGCCCATCAAAATTCCTCCATTCTTCCCATGGGGACCTGGAATTTTGACAAGTATCCTTCATTGATTACCATAGCATTTTTGCACAAGCAAGATGGTTACAAAACAGAGAACTTTAAAATGCTGAGATGTTATATTATTAGTGAAATGCTCTAATCAACAATAATTCAAAAGGTTCATAACCTGGTATATATGGCAAACATTTAAACAATACAGAGCCAAGCCCCCCAAATGTGAAAGAATAAAACATTGAGCCATTGATTGTCATGTGTATATAAATCTCTTTGGTGCATCTCCATCATTACTGTTCTTATTTTATGTTTTGTGGTTTTCTGCCCTGGTATCTTTGAAACTTAGATAGCAATACCTCAAATGTAGCTACAACGACCCAGTTTGTCTCCCTCCTCCCCACAGAGAATAACAATAGGCAAGTAAATTATGGTCCATGATTGAATGTTACTCCAAATGTCCATGTAGGAGTGTTTAGATAAAAGCTTTTGCTTACCATGATGATTCCTTGGTTGTACATTTTAGACAAGATTCTGGAAATCAATGCATAGGGATGCCAGAAAACACACAGTGGGTACTAAAATAATTTGTGAAGAATTTGAGGTAAGATTTGTTTAGAATACTTACAACAGTGTTGCTTAGACTTTGAAGGTTTGCACTTTGTCTTAATCCACCTATATTCTATGAGTTTGCTACACACTTTTATATTAACACCATTGAACATCTTGGGGGCATGAGACCAAACATATACATAAACCAGAAAAGCCAATTTTTGCTGAAAACTGATGTTTTCAAAAAGTCAAATTCTACCTCTTATTAAATGATGCTGGGCTTTCCAGTGCCAGAAATACTGGGGTTACTGGGAGATGTTTGGAAATGTTAGCATTCCCCTTCCTCAAGAGAGCAACAGCCTCCTAGAGGAGTCTCATCTGCTGCAGGAGGCTAAGATTTCCCTAGAGCTGAGGGCAGGCTCCTGGCTCTCTGGAGGGTCAGGGAGAAGTGCTGGTGACAGCTCACTAACTGGACTGGTCTAGGAGGGAAGCCAGGTGCAGTGGGCACTTCGCATTTTGGGGAACAGATAGGACCTCTGACATTTTTGAAGAAGTGCTTCAAAGACATGTAATTCCGGATAATACTTCTCCCACTAAGAGGGCTTAATCAGTCACACGGTGGAGGTGCTAAGAAGCACACACACACAACACAGTACCCTTTTGCTTTCCTTCTCTTTTCTCTCATTCATTTTTCCATTGAGAATGTCCTTTTTTCCCCTCTCTCTCACATCTTTACCATCTTTTAATCCAAATATTTTTCATGCATCAATTTTTTGAGGAATGGGATGTCTGAATAGTGTATTACTTTTTTTGTGTGTGTATTCTTTTGCTAGTGTGCAATTGCAGGGGATTGTGTAAATAATCATTGATGAATGAATAAATTGAGCTTTCCAAGAAAACTTGGATTTGCAAGGCGGAGGAAAGCAGACTGTGTGTTTGTGATGCGATGCAAGAGCAGTTTGGCACCAGACCCTGCACCTCTCCTAGAGCACACACTCTGTAAATATTTTTTTTTTGAATGAGTAGGAAAGAGCTTTTCTTTCATGTAATACTACTTACTAGAGAATTAGCACTAGAGTATATAAAACAGTGTGAAAAAATTTGCTCCTGGCCACAGTCAAATGTATTATAGAAAATGTAAGTACTTTTTTAAGAGAACCTCATCATGTAAAGGAATATAATTTTTCAAAGTAGATTTTCCCTTTTTACTATTTAATATCTGTTAACACCCATTTTGAGAATAGTTCTGGGGCTTTTCAGGAATAACATGAATAAAGTGATTTTTAATAGATTATTGGGAAAAATAGGAAGGTAATTTTTTTTTTTTTTTTTTTTTTTGTAAAAAGTGAATAATAGAATGAGGTGTTGGAGTCCTTTTTCCTGTAAATTTTTTTTTTTTTTTTTTTTGGCACTGGGGATTGAACTCAGGGGCACTCGACCACTGAGCCACATCCCCAGCCCTATTTCGTGTTTTATGTAGAGACAGGGTCTCACTGAGTCCCTTAGCGCCTCGCCATTGCTGAGGCTGGCCTTGAACTCGCGATTTTCCAGTCTCAGCCTCCTAAAGTGCTGGGATTACAGGTGTGCGTCACCATGCCCGGCTTCCTGCACTTCTTAGAGTATAGTAGGCATCATTACTCTCATCCTTCAAGTCCTTACAGACTCCCCACGGAAAGGAATGCAGATTCCTTGACACACAAGTCTATACCTTCCGTGATCTCACCCTGGTCTTTTAAATTTGTTAGATTCCTCTGCAATCCAGCACTCCAAGCCCATGATCCCCTCTCCTCCTCTAGCACCTTGTAGCCACTTTCATGCTGTGGTATCCTCTCTCCCGCTCCTCAGGTGGCCTGAAAGGGGGTTTCTCCCATCCAGTTTTCATTCAGCAAGTGTTTGTTGAGTGCTTACAGTGGCTTTATGTTTGGGAACTGGGGGAGGGAAACAAGGTCATTGCCCTTGAGTTCACCAGCTGGTCAAGGGGAGGAAGGGGAGGAAGGTTCTTGCAGAGCAAACCGTTGAGGCCAGTGCGCAGGTGCCCTAGGGCTGCAGGAGCACAAAGGGAGGGGCTCACTTTGCAGAAGGAGCATGAGGTTTCATACAGGAAGTGGCCTCTAATCCAAGTCTAACTGCACAGCTCAGGAGAGGATGGGGAGAGGGAGTTGCAGAGCAGCATGGAAGCGGCGATTCTGGTGTGTCTAGGCACAGGGCGATTGGGGGCTGAGGCCTAAAGCACTGACACTAGGTGTCCTCTGGGCTAGTCCTGGACCAACAGCATCAGCACCATTGGGACAGGCTTGAAACATCTGTGGAGGCCCCAGACCTCCTGAATCAGAACGTCTGGGTGAGGCCCAGGGGCCTGCGTTTCCATGACCCCTCTAAGAGGCTGGGATTTAAGAACTGCTCTTTTATTTTGTAGACAAGAATTGGACTTTCTCCTATGAGCAGTTGTAGGAATGAAGAGCGTCAAGGCTGGGGTGGCGAGATGAATCTTGAGTTTCAGGAAGACTCAGGCTTGAACTCCATGTGATTCTCACTGGGCGTCCGGCACCAAGCAAGTCATCAGCGTGCCTGCCCAGTGGAGACCACAGCTTCATGAGGAGGACAGATCAGTGAACTGTGAAGGGGATGGACTTGCTCACAGCACTCAGGCTTACCCGTGAAGAGCCAGAGCAAGTGCTCGCCTGCTGTGGAGGCTTCCTGGGGCTGGATTCCACTTCAACACGAGTTCCCACAGCACTTTGCCTTTTTAGTAGTTTTTACTCTGATCTTTGCTACCGCCCTTTCCCTTGGTGCCAGAAGAGCAGGAGCTGTGTGTTAGTTAGATCTGCTGATTTGTGTTTTTCCTTCTCTCATGCAGACGGCTCAAGGCGGTGGCCACAGGACACTCCTGTACGGGCACGCCATCCTGCTGCGCCATTCCTACAGTGGCATGGTGAGTGGACGTCTTGGTTTCCTCTCTCTTGTGGTCCTGCTGATGCAGCTGGGATGCAGAGCCAGGAAGGGTTGGCAGCATCCTTCACCCGTGGAATCAGTGAGCTCGGATGTATACCCTCTTTTTTTTTTTTTGGTACTGGGGATTGAACTCAGGGGCCCTCGACCACTGAGCCACATCCCCAGCCCTATTTTTGTGTTTTTTTTTAATGTAGAGACAGGGTCTCACTGAGGTGCTTAGCGCTCGCTGTTGCTGAGGCTGGCTTTGAACTCGTGATTCTCCTGTCTCAGCCTCCCTAAGTGCTGGGATTACAGGCTTGCACCAACGCGCCCGGCTTACACCCTCTTTACTATCTTTGTACCACTTTGTTTTTCTCATTGATAGCATGAGGGTTAGCGTAGATGGCCTCCAGTATCTCACTTTTGATAGTTTTAGGAGGAGAGAACTTTAAGAGTCAAATAATAAATATGTCCCTTTTCTGATTTTTGTTTTAAACCATTTCTTTATGAAAGAATTAAGACATGTATTTAGAAGATAAGATAAAAATGCCACTTGTGAACTCCTGTGTCAGGTCTATCCACCAACTGCTTTTCCTTCTTTTTCCATATCAGCTCCTCCTTTAAACCAACTTTCCATTGGACATGTGTCAAGCACACAATTCCCATTTCCTACTCCCTCTGTATTAAAGTGTTGGTACTGGGTATTGAACTCAGGGGCTTTTACCACTGAAATACATGCTAGTCCTTTTTATTTTTATTTTGAGTCAGGGTCTTGCTCAGTTGCCCAGGCTGCCCTCAACCTTGGGATCCTTATGCATTGGCCTCCCCATGTGCCGGGACTGTAGGCATGTGCCATGGTGCCAGGCTCATATATATATGTTTTCATGTATTTTACAAATGCTTCATTTAACATGTTATAGAAACCTGTACAATTTATAAATGTTTCATCTCATTCATTATAAAGCTTTATTACATTATAAAAGCAATACATATTTATTCTATAATATTCTTAAGTTACAAAAGACAAAAATATTTTGATTATACTAAGAGAAAATTGTTGGTGATTTTAAAGACATTTTAGTTTTTTTCTGTTCTTCAAATGTTTTTTTACATAATTGAAGTTTTACTCTATAATTTATATTTTGATTTTTTTATACCTTATATGAACATTTCCGTATTATTTAAGTTCTTCATCAGTATAATTTTAGTGGTTACACAATAGTCCAATATCTGGACATATGAAATAAATCTTTCCATTAATAAAGGAGACAGTTCCCATATTGTGTAAATTTTTCTTGTGCAAGAGAGTAAACATTGCTTCAAAATCAAGATTCCACAAGCACACACAAATTGTTAATCTCAGTCATAGATGTTGATACAATAACATTTTAAATGCCTACAGAGAGAAGAAGTGTAGGAAAAGTATAGGTGTGATATTCATGATTTTTTACTAATACCACTTTTATTAATGTGTTACATAAGTAGGTTGAGTAAAATGTTATTATCTCAACAAGTGCCGATAAAGGTCTTTAATAAAACCTTTCATTCATTTCTAATGAAAACTCAGCATTGATGACTATTAACTCAATGATAACAAATATCAATATCAAATCAATAGCCAACACCATAATTATGAAACTGTGAAGCCATTCTTGATAAAATTGATTAAAACCAACATATAAAAATAGGAACCTATTCTTTCATTGCTGCCTGGCACTGTTCTTGAGGTCTCAGCTCGACATGGTCAGATATGGAATAAAGTAATAGAGTTTTATAGAGAGGCTGGAGAGAAGGCACCCATACAACTCGTGGGTGTAGAGGACTCACATATTAAAATTCTACAGAAAACATTCCTCCTTCAGTAGCAAGCAAAAGCTTACGCTGCGTGAAATAATAAATGTTTTAAGAGGACTCCACATTTCAGAGTATTAGAGTTGAGTCTACTCTGCATGCTGGTGCTGAGGTCTGGGTCAACTGCACTTGGCCACCACACAGCCCGGGATACTCTGCGGGGCCTCTTAAAGTTTTAATTGCATTTGAAAATTTCTTTCATTTCTTCTGTAAATTTGCTTGATCATCTTCTGTGTGCTGGGCACTGCTCTCCGTGCCTCCATGGAACTTCATGGAGTTAATAGGTTGATTATAGCATCTACCTCTGTGTTCCTGTGAAGCTTAGAAGGCAGTACATCTGTTAATAACAGCAGAGCTGAGGACTATAATATTATTGAGGAAAATCACAGAAGGCTTTCCTAGGCATCACCTTGTTTTTGTCTGGGAAGTGTGAGTATTGTAAAGTTGTTCCTTTTTCTCTGATAAAAAGAGACATTTAACATAGTTTCTATCTGAAGTCTGTGAACTTCAGGGACCACTATGGACTGCCTGTCTCCAGGTGAGATTCACACTCCTGTACTGACTCAATATAGGTCTGGGGACCCTTGAAGCCTCTTCTGTACCCTCGAGAAACAGTGCTTCAGAGTCTCTGAGTCACACCCAGGCCACATCCCTATGTGCTAACTCCCCCAATCAGTTCATCTCCTGTCTTCACACACTCACTGACCACCATTTGGCTGGATGGGCCCTGTTCCATAATAGGCATTTTATAGCCTTTGCATTACTTGGCCAGAGCTTCTGGAGAGGGGCATGGGCTTTCTCAATCCCCAGAATTGTCTCTGGGTACGCTTTGCAGGTTCCTGTCATTACTGGCAGTGAGCTTGCTTTGTGCAGATGGTGGTGTATTTAAAGCTCATACCACATTCATCTTTGTGTCCTCGTTCTGGTGGCACTTAACAAGGTGTTCAAAGTTTGAGTAGGGATAGGAGACTTGGCCTGAAAAATGACCCTAAACTTTATGTCCAAGAACCTAGTTAGGAAAACCTAGGGGTAGGGGGCGAAGATAGTACTGAGAGAGTCCGATTACTCCTAGGGAAACACACTTAATGTGCATGATCAAAAACTTCATTTTAGTAAAGCACCATGTTGCACACTAAAATTGATTCTGCATGGATTTCAGAGAGTTAAAAAAAATTGAGGGGGAAACATAACTAGAAGATAAAAGTGAGTAGTTTTCCAGTTTCTGCTTGGGAGAGGGTTCTTGCTGTCACATCATGCTGTGCTCTTGCCGGGGATCATGAATATCACATGAAGTGAGAGATGTACAAACACATCCCCAGTCACTTGTCTTCTTGTTCTGACAGTGCACATTTCCTTAGTCTTTTATGAGGGAAAAAAGACCACATTTCCTTTAGAATATTGCTCCTAATGAATGCTGTGCTAGGGCTGTTCTGTCTCAGACATTTAAAAGCCTGGGCTCTGTGCGGAGGCATCCAGATTTTTAGAAAAAGGCTAATCAGCAGAGACAGACACATATCAAATCACTTGTCAGAACAGGACTCCACTGTGACTGTCAATGTTGAGTGATGACTCCTGGTTCTGTGTTTTAGTATCTGTGCTGCCTCTCCACCTCGCGGTCTTCAACTGATAAGCTGGCTTTTGACGTTGGCCTGCAGGAGGATACCACAGGTGAGGGCCTCGGGGACAGTGGAGAGCCCGGCTGGCTCTGGATTGGAAGACACTACAGGTTGCCATGGAGGATGCGTTAGACCAATGCTCTTGTGGGTAGACTCGGGAAAATGTGCTTTCCTACTTGATGTTTTTGCTAGAGGGAGGAAGTGTGTATTTTTTCCTATTGGTAATTCCCATGTAATTAGTTGGATAATCAAACTAGATTTTAAACCCTCTTCTGTTAGTTTGGAGAGAAAACTAGTATGTACTGTCCAGTTTACTGGGTGTGAACTGTCCTAATGTGCCCTGATTAGTTTATGAAATATTACTGCATGTCTCTCATCTTAAATGTATTTTAGGTATACACACATAAGGTACTCAATGTCAACACTCAAACAAGAAGTAGAAAATGAAAATCTCCTTCATTGCTCTGCCCACAGGGCATTGTGCTGCGTATCTGTCTAAGGAGATGTACATTTCCATATTTTTGGAACAAAAAAAGTATGTATTAACACACTTATCCTTTTGGAAAGTCAAAATGAGAGGACTGTTCTCAGTTCTCTGAGGACTTTACCCTTTCTTTATAAACCTCTGTACAGTTTGACTCTTTTATCTTTCACAAAGAGTATGCATGACTTTGGGAATTAAAAATAAATGAGACCAAGTGGAAAAAAGAACAAAAGGAGGTAGTCCACATTTGTTCCTTTCAGGGGAGGGATCAGCCCATCCCCCCATCCCTTCCAGAAATCTTGCTGGGGGGCTATGGGTGTAGCTCCATGGTAGAGCACTTGCCTAGCATGCAGAAGGCCCTGGGCTCAGTCCCCAGTGCTGCAGGAATAAACAAAGCAGAACAATAGCAAATATTTTCTGGAATGCTGGGGCACAGCAGGGTGAGTATTGATAACAGTTATATACTGTGTATTTTAAGCTAGAAGAAAAGAGCCCACATGTTTCCACTATAAACAAATGTGAAATGTTTGAGAAGGTAGGTGTCTTTAACCTGATTTGAACATTGTACATTGTTTGCATGTATCAAAACATCACATGATACTTTATTAACATGTGCAGTTTTTACCTTTTATATATCAGCTATAAATTTAAAGTTTCCCATATTCTTTGTTGTTTAATAAATAACAAACAGATAAAAAGCTGTGTTTATGAACCTAATTAAGAAATTCTGAGAATCCCACCCGTTCTTGTTTTTATTCTGTTTTCTACAGGCTCAGTAATTCTGTATTTTTGCTAGGGTTTTAGTTTTCTCATTTAATGTATTTTAGCATACTGTTCAATGAAAAAGAAAGTCAAATTTGCTCTTCAGAAGACATTCAAGACAGGCTCTGGAACTTGTGTTCTTACACTGAGATAATAGGATGACATAGTCCCCCTGTCTGCGTCTGATCCTTTGTGATACTCTGCCACCACCCAGTAGCTCTCCTTCTTCTGAATGACTGAATTATTTATTGTATTTATCATTTGTTGTCTGCTTCCCTTCATCATAATTAAACCCAGAAGGCAGGTGATTTTTTTTTTCTTGTTTATATATGTATCCCAAGCTATTGTGAAGCTGTGGTTGGCAAACAGTGGGTACACTATAAATACTTGTATGAGTGAATGAAAAACTGCTACAACTCTAAAAAGGTGGATCTGGTAAATGAAGATGGGACGTTCTGCTGGATGACCTGCAAGCAAGACTGGTTTGTGTAAGAAAAGCAGCAGAAGGTGCAGGCTACGTATTGACTGTTAGGATGCCTAAGAAATATTATTGGACTACTCATTTATTCATTCATGCAAAATTAAGTGCTTACAGTATGCTACTTAGAGCTGGGAAAACCCTGGTGAATAAAACATGCAGAATTCCTGCTGTTAGGGACCTTGCATTCTGGCATCAGGGAGTTAGGAAGAAGAAATGTGTTACAGAACAATAATAAAGCAGTGGAAGGGGAGGGAAGCATAATCACTAGCTAACAGATACCACTAGAACTCTCTTGTCACTTTGGAGAGAACCTACTTTGAGGTCTCGACAGATTGAAGGATGGTGTGCCTACCTCAGCAGAGGGGCTGAGGAGTGATAAATGGACGTGGTCTGTGCTTATGCTTGACTCCTTTAGAAGATGTTATTTGATTTAATATGTAGCCAAGTCTTTTCGTCATGCCTCCTTATAGAGTAGGATTCTCTTTAATTTTACTCTGAGGTTAATGCAAACTACATTTTAAAATAACAAAATAAAGCCAGGCAAAAAGGGGGCTGGAGTGGTAAGATTTTAGATGACAACACTTGGCGTCCTTTTTTGAATCAGTATCTCAAAGTCCTGGGAGATTGAAAAAAATCACTCTAGTGGAAACTGTCACATCACAAAGTCCTTCTGAAACTTAAGTGCCACCGAGCTAGATGTTATTATAGAAGAGCAATGTGAACAGGGTAATGGCGTGTGATTGCATAGGGTGAAATCAGATCCGGGTGGCTGCTGGATTTAGTCTCATGTGAACTTACATAAATATCCTTAAATAGTTCTTAGTGGGGGTAGGGGGACACACCAACCTTCCCAAAATGTCACACCCAGTTTCTATTGGTAGAAACTTTGCATTTCAGTGTGTCTTATCCTGAGCTAATTTGGCTAAGTTCTTTAGATTTTCATGGTCTAAGGGAGAAATTTGCATGAAATTTTACATTTCTGAAAGTCGTGCTAATGGAATCACTGGCAAAGAAAATGGATTTTAGGTTAAAAGACACCTCTCCGTGTTTCACTGTCCTGTCACTCTGCAGGTGAGGCCTGTTGGTGGACTATCCACCCGGCCTCGAAGCAGCGTTCTGAAGGAGAAAAAGTACGGGTTGGAGATGACCTCATCCTTGTCAGCGTGTCCTCTGAGAGGTACTTGGTAAGTGTGGACAGTAGGACTGTGGGCTTGGTGCTGTGATGAAGGACAGCACAATGAAATGGTCTCTTCAGGGTTTATACTGCCAGTTACCTGGGACAATTGCTGCTGTACCTGTGGCCTGAGTGGGTATGCTCACCAGGCCTGTCAAGCAGCTTCCTCCATGGCCTGGGTGGTGTGTATTGTGTGTTCATGACCCTGAGAGCCGTGGGTTTGGATTCTGGTATGAAAAGAATGTAAGCTCAGTAGTACCAGGAGCTCCAATCCCTGGTCTGTATTTTATGCCCAATGTCAAGGCTATGTTAATAAGATTATAAGTACCTGTTTTTATATTTATGAAAGAAAATTATTACATCAGAAATGCTTGCCATATTAAGGAGAAATAGGCAAAGTAAAGAAGAGTTTGTGTTACTGGCATTGCATTGTGTCCAAGGATAGGGGCCAGAAATGGGAAAGTGAAGAAGTTTGTGTTTAATCATTGAAAGATTCTTAATTTTTGTGACAAGGGAATTATGTATTTAATTTGATTTAGTATGTCATAGTTTTGTTAAAGAACAATCCTATGAGTAAATTCACAGAAGATTGAAATCCATAGTAGTGTGAAAGATTCCAGTGCAAAACCTTCTTTTATTTAAGGTTCAAAAAGAAGTTAAACATAAAATGGACCATGGTTAGCTTTGCATGAATATTCTCATAAAATACCTGAGTTGTCATCGTGAGTGATCACAGAAATAGAGAACATTGCAGCAAAGTGCACCCTGGATTCTAGAAAGGGCGTCGCCAGCACCATAAATCAAAACGTTGTTTGAACCCCACGAGGACTAGGAGAGCAGTTGGTCCCCTGTGCTGTACAAACGTGGGACTACTAAATTAAAAGCAGCATCCTCTGGCACACAGCTGAGGAGGCCTGGGCATTTCCCTGCTCATTTCCCCTTGCTGATGTGGACAGAAGCAATCACCATGCCAACTTCTGGAGTGGGGCATGTGTGCAGCTTGTCAACAGGCACCTCTCAGGCCCTTGCTATGCATGTGTGTGTCCCGCAGGGTGATGCATTTGCTCGGGAGACGTGCAGTGGAGTTGGAGTTGTCTTTGAAACCAGCTGCAATGGATATAATTCATGGACTTTTCAGTATACAAATTCTACCTATATCATATTTTGCCTTTGATGTTACTCTGCATTTTTTGTTGTTGTACTTTACTTATATTTTTCACCATATAGCAGAGTTTATTTGACAGGGCATTATTCACCGAAGGAATGGAAAATTCAGAACCTCACAGGGGCCAGGGCTTCTGATGTCAATTCTGCAGCTAACTTCCTGAGCAAGTCATGTAACTCCTTGAACTCCAGCTTCCTCACTTGTAAAGTAAGGTTGTTGCTAATAACAGAATGTAAAGCCACAGTTGAAAAGAGACAGTGAGATAAGGAATTTGAATATAATTTGAATTAGTAAGCACTGTCCAAATAATAGCAATAAGAATGACCATGTCTGAGATGAGGTTTACCTCCTGTTAATTTTGGAAATAAATGAACCTCCTATTAGTTAAAATTCATAATCTCCAAGCTATACTTTAGCTAATTAATTAAGTTTTGAGCATAAACTTGTAAAAAGAGCTACAAAAGAGTAACCAATCAGATGTTAAAGCTTCCCTCTCATTTGGTAATGAAGTCAGAGCTTTGATTTTTCATATATGTAGGGACTTAACAATAGTAGAAACAACAGGAGAGACCATGGACCCATTGTATTACCAGGTCTGCCCTCAGAGAATTAGTGGGGGCCGTAGAGTCAGCTTTCCAGCACTGTGACAAAATACCTGACATAAACCACTTAAGGAAAGGAAAGATACTATGGCTTGTGGTTTCAGAGACTTCAGTCCTCAGTTGCTTGGTCATTGGGCCCTGTGGTGAGGCAGATACCGTGGTGGGAGCATGTTAGAGCCAGTCTGCTTGCTTCATAGTGGCTGAGAGAGGAAGGGGCTGGTGTCCCAATGTCCCCTTCCAGGACAAGCCCCCAGTGACAAAATAACACAAGGTAATCTAGAATGGTAAGAGTTCACATGATAAACTTTGTATCTTTTTTTGAACATCAGCATCCCAAAAATGTACAGGGAGATTTTTTTGAAAAATCACTGTAGTGCAGCTGTCACACCACCAACCCCGGGTCCTTTTGAAAATCAAGTGACGTGAATTCTGACGTGTTTTCCCTCTGGGCTGTACCTCCTGAATGTTCTACCCCCATGCTGTTTGTGTGAACAGTGCCATCAGCTGGGGACCAGGCCTTCAACACACAAGCCTTTGATGGACATTTAAGATCCAAATCACAGCATAAATCAACATCCCTAGAGGTGCACGAGAGTGTCACAAGGCAGGCTAGGGATGCTGCCGGCAGCCCCGGGTCTCAGCATGTTTCATTATCATCCTATAGATGAATGCTGTGTCAGTCGAGTACCATAGTGGTGGGTAGAAGGGCTTTTTTGGTGGCCTGAATGAAGAGATTTAGGAAAAAGAAAGGGCAAGAGGTGAGGTAATGAAAGGACTCTGAAGTAGGTAGAGGCAGCTGGGACAGTCCACCCACGGAACCCCAAATAATGCGCATGCACTTGTGTTTATGTATGTAGTTGTTTTGTTTCATTACTTCAGAGTCTGGTAAGTCTGAGGCTGAACCAACCATGTAACTTCTTGCACACTTGGTTTCTGCATCAGGACTGTGGGGAAAACAAGAGCTCAGCCTGTCGGGATGTTACAAGAAGAGATGCTTAAATCCAGGCCAGGCTCCTCGTGCTGGTGTAGCATGTTGCTATCATTATTACCTGGGAGATTTGTGCCCATGGAGAATGGCTAAAGAAACTGCATGTGTTTAACCAGAGGAAGGGAGAGTTGGGGAAGCAGGAGAGTGGGGAATGGAATACGTGGTCTAGAATAAAGATGTCTCGTATGAAAGCGACATTCTAAGATGCTGGTGTGGTTAAAAATAAGTAAGTTAAAATTTGTGTCCAAACACAAATGAGTTAAAACTATGAAAAATAAACTTGTCTTGTCATTGGCCTGACAGCCCTTTGGTTGCTGGTGTCTGTTGACCCAGGAGCTGTCTCACACTATCACTGGTGGCTAAGCTGATGTCTGATGCTGGGACACTGATGCTGATGCTGAGTGTGGGACACTCCACAGCACAGCTCACAGCTGCTGGACTGCTGAGATGATAAAATGGTTTAAAGGCCCGATTTTCACCCCACCTTCTGCGAAGGTGCCTCATGTGTGGAAGAGGCATGTGTGCTTTATGAATTGGGCACTGAGACAGGATTTCCCAGAAATGAAGCATCTTATCTCTAAGAATGGTTGTAAACTACTCACCCAAATGATGTCTTTTCTCATTTTCTGCTGTTTCATATTCTAATATGTAATGATATCTTAGCCTTCTTTTTGGGAATATCCAAAAGGAAAGAAATTCTTTTGCCCCTGTTGGAAATTTTCTCTTCTTTTGAAGATGACTTTAGTGAAGCAGCTTAAGTATAAGAGAAACGCACACCTTAAAGTAGAGAAAACAGGGCAAGTAGCTATTACTGATAGTGAATCCATTCCCAACTCAATAAAATAAGATAGAGCGTGTAAAACATGTATGTGTGTTAGATGTAAAATCATCCTGATGTGCACCAAAGATCCCAGTCTATGGACTGGGTTGTTTGCATTGGAAATGATGATTTCCTGTCAATTTTCTATTGATGAGGGCACCCATAGACATATGCAGCTTTTACAGTACATGAAAACATTACCAGATGACTGATTGGAAATAAATTAAGAAAAGCAGAACCTAAAGCAGAATTAAGACTTCAGTTCAGAGGATGCTATTTTAGGGTTCACAAAAATTAATTCTAATTCTGTCCTACCCACCTTTGGATTTTTCGTAAGAAATACAAAAAAGTGTTTTAACTGCACAATAAATTGCTGAATTGCCTCAAGTGGCATAAAAATGAGGATAAAACAGTTATCCTAAATATTTTCAAGTAGTTTTTAGCATCAGCCAGTTCAGCTGAGAGGTGGGAACTGAACGTGGAGCCCCGAGCATGCTCACCACGTGTGTACCACTGAGCGGCGCTCCCAGGCCTCCAGTGCCGTTCTAATTAACTTACCTGAGCCTTTTAAAAACATCTTGTGGCTCAGGTAATGAAGTCATAGAATATTACATCTGGAAATAGCATCTTTTTCTATGCCCATCATTTATTTATCTTTTTCAGAGGAACAAACTGAAGCCTGAGGGGAAAGAGTTATTTGCTTGCGTTATCTGTTCCTGGATGATGATTTATTCTGAACGCTGGATCACCAGGGCCCAAGTGCCTGACGTTTAATAAGAGATAAATAAACGAATGGACTGTGGTATCAGCTAAGGGTTGAATTCAGAGTTCCTAAAAATTCTGGGGCCATGGGCGCCTCTGGCAATCTGGAAGCTTTTTGACCTCTTGTCATAATAATTTCTTAAAATGCATAAAATAAGTATGTAGGGCTACAAAGAAAACTAAAAATACTGAAGTATGGCTTGGTAAGCCTTAGGATATGAATGCTGGGAGGGGATTTATATTGTCACTTCTGTTTCTGAGATTGTGTGCCCCACACATGGTCTTTGGACCTGTGGTCTTGATTGACCTCATCCTGCTTCTACTGAATATGGATCTACATTTGGGGACGGTATCCTCAGATGATGGGTGTGCATTTTAAAGCTTTAAAGTCACTAACTTTAGGTTAAAGGTGAGATGAGGGAGCACACAAATGCCCAGACGCTGATGCTGTGGGTTATACTGCTGTTTTATTGTGTAAATTTTATTGTGTAAATTCTATGGTGGTTGCATTTTTCAGCTAAAGGCTGATTTTACTTTCTACTGACATCTATTTTTGCTTTAAAGACAACTTGTCTTAGTTTTGGTAACTGAAACTGTGACTGCATTGAATATTCAATGCCACAGGCCGACTTGATGCCGTTCTCTCTCAGATTTCCTTTTGCTATTTAAACAGCAAAATTAAATAGAAGCGTCCCAAGTTGTTAAGCCCAGAGAATATTTTCTTTCAAAGAGTACACATTATTTAGATAACTCCATATGACTATAATATGATTCTAAGGGCACACTGAGGACTTGAACACACAGAAATTTCGTATTTTTATCTTCCTCTCATATTATTTATCTTAGGTGTGACTTGGAAATTGCATTTCAACTTCTCCGCCCTCATTGATTTTCAAGGCAGCAGCTCCTCAGTGCCTAACACCTAAGGTCCTTGATGATGTGGTAACAGCCTTTGTGTGCAGGCCCTTTGCTAGCTGCACCTCCAAGTGTGAGCTGTGAGCAGGGAGGGGTCTCTGTTGGAGGCCATGTTCCTGTGTCTCTGCCCTCTGTGGGCTTTGGCATACATTCTCTTCCCAGAGTTGCTCACTGGCCAGGGGGCCTACACCCCTGCGAGTGTCAAGATTTCTGGTATGTTAAAAATGAAAATCCCTAAATTGGCTTACAGAAATTTTGGTATGTTTTAAATATTTTCACTTATCACTTGAACATTATTGTTATACATGTCTAAACCCAACATACAGATAAACTTAACTGGAGATGTTGTCTCCAAAACAGGAGGCCCAGGCCTGAGCTCCCTGGAGTCCCCTCAGAGTCCTCACCATGAGGATCCCCCATCGCCTCACCTGTGGGAAGCCATCCTTTCCTGTAGGCCCAGCATGGCAATTCTCTCCAGTGTCCCCAGACTTCTTGCAATTCCTGCAGTGTTCTGGTTGCAATTCACACAGCATTCTGTGTATGCACTTTACCGTCCCCGCAAGAGTACAAGCGTCCGCAGGGCAGAGAATGCATCTTGTTGATATTTAGCTTGATGTTTTGTAAACAGTACATTCAAAAAATCTGAGATGATTAAACAAATAATTATCTACCCGAGCTTTCCACTCACGCAGTTTTATCTTGCCAAAATAAAATATAAACATTAGTATTCTGAATTATTTTTAGATGACCTCTGCAGAGAGATTTTCATATCGCCTATATGTGTCTATATGTGTGTATACATATTTATATAATGTGTGTGTTTTTTTACTAAGTCATTAAAATAGGAATATTTATGGAATTAGAATATGTTTTTTAAAAGTATATACTATTGTAATTTTAAAAGTTTGGTTGGTGTCACCATGTGCTTGTTTATTAATTAACCTTCTAGATGGCTAAGGATTAGGTTGTGAACCTATGTCAGCTTGCAAGAGGAAGAAAGAATAGTAATCCAGATAATTACATTGTGTGACAATTGCTCTGAAGGAAAATATATTTTACTTGCTTGTGAAAGCAGATAGAATATGATTTATTCACAAACAGTGGAAGAATTTTAACATAATGGGAGAAGAAAATGAGTTAGTAGGGGCTGGGGTTGTGGCTCAGTGGTAGAGCACTTGCCTAGCATGTAGAAGCACTGAGTTCGATTCTCAGCACCACATATAAATAAATAAAATAAAGGTCCATTGACAATTAAAAAATATTTTAAAAAATGAAATAAAATGAGTTAGTGAAGGAGTCCCAGCTGGGATGTGGGTAAGAATGACCAGCCTGAGGTGACGGGGAGGTTGCGCAGAAGCAAGACAGCCAGTGAGGACTAAGAACAGGGGTAAGAGCAAGTGCCTGCTATGTCTGACATCTCCCTGGGAGGCTTTTAATCTTATTGACTGGAAAAACTGCTGATAAGGTAAGTGTACAAGTCTCCAGGTTGGAAGTTTCTTGGGTTTTAAGAGAAAGAAAACACACACACATTCTTGCTGGGGACCTGCACAACTATATTTAGGTCAGGAAGCCCTTTAGGGTGTTGGCAGGCCTGTGGAGTGCACCTAGAGAGGCTTCTGCAGTCTGTGACTGACCTGTGTCTCTCTAGGATGGTCAGATTCCTGGGAAATCTCTGGTATGAGTAAATACTCTAAACACTTTGGCTGTCACCAGTGTTGGAAATGTGTTGCGGAAACATTACAGGGGTACTGATTATATTTACAGAGAAGACTCCAAACCAACAGGTGGTGGTTCCACGTAGTTTTGAAATTATACAGGCATCTGGGTAGTGTAGTAAAATAAGCCACATTTGGCTGTACTCATAATTTTGTTTCTCTCAGTTAACACTTTGTAACTCATATATTATGCATCAAGATATTAAATATCATTATTTTAATACATTTGTATTTTTAAGAAGGAAAACCTCAAATTTATAATATCTGAATTTTGGAGGAAATTCATCATCCTAATTTTAGATCGCTATTGAGAAATATCGCCATCTAATGGCTGGTCTATCAAATTGCAGATAATAGTTCCTAAAGGACTCAAAAAAATGCACAATTTGATTCCACATATTTCACCCATCTCATCACCAATTAACTATTGTAGTGTGATATGTAGAAAACTTAATTATACTTTTTACGTTCCCATCTTCTACACCGTTTTTTTCTATCAACAAGCCTAAATACAAAAACTGTTTTTTTGTATAAATAAATTTACCTTGTGTATTTATTCTTCGTGTGGTTTCTGATTACTGGTTTAAACTAATAACTCTTAACATAAAGTTGAAAAATACCTAAAGTCGCATAGGAACCGTTACTGTTGTTTTTCCTACTAGTCTTTCAATTTTTGAATGGCGGGGTTGAGTAGATGCTGTTTGTGGACATTTCCCACTTGCAGTGTTACATGGGCGCTGCCAGGGCAGGACACGCTGGACTGACAGCCGTGCCTCTCTTGCCTCTTGCTGCAGCACTTGTCTTATGGCAATGGCAGCCTGCACGTGGACGCTGCCTTCCAGCAGACTCTGTGGAGTGTGGCGCCCATCAGCTCAGGAAGCGAAGCAGCCCAAGGTAACTCCCCTTCTGCTAAAGGGCCCGTCCTTGCTGCAGGTTTGATGATCATCTGTGCAATTGCGTTAATGAGTTGATCCTTAGAGTTCTTTTGCGTCCAGATATTCTCCCAAGCAGATCCTGAACATTTAAGAATCTTGTTTAAACTGCTGTTTAAAAGGGAAGCTTATATTAAGGTTCTCTTTGCTTATTTTGGTGCTGTTGTCAACTTTAGCTCATTAGCGTGGCTTCATTTGCTAGGTTTCTAAGAGCTGTTTTCTCTAGTGTTTTGGCCTCAGGGTATTGCTTAGTTGGCACATGTTGACATTTCTCATTTTCCAGGCTCCAGCCGTAGAGCTGCATCACCATGATTCTCTGCAGCAGTGTTTCCCAGGGCGGTGCCTGCATTCATTTGGTTTACTTACATGTGAACTTACATAAGTTCATATGTGCCCTGGTACACGTTCATGTGTTTCTTGGAAGATTTGACTGTGGTCATGTATCCTGGTGGGAGTGTGACTAAATGGGACTTGGGATTCAGCCACTACCATCCACCTCTGTGACCTTGGCTTCACTAGACTTGTGTTTCTTTTCTTTTCTTTTTTTTTTTTGGCACCAGGGACTGAACTCAGGGGCTCTCGACCACTGAGCCACATCCCCAGCCCTATTTTGTGTTTTAGTAGAGACAGGGTCTCACTGAGTTGCTTAGTGCCTCGCCATTGCTGAGGCTGGCTTTGAACTCGCAATCCTCCTATCTCAGCCTCCCTAAGTGCTGGGATTACAAGCTTGAGCCACCGCGCCCGGCTTAGACTTGTGTTTCTTTATGAAAGTAGAAATTTGGACCAGGTGTACTGTCTGGCCACCATCCCCAACTGTGACAATCACAAGTGACCTTTAATCGTTCCAGGGTATCTGATTGGTGGTGACGTCCTCAGGTTGCTGCATGGACACATGGATGAATGTCTCACTGTCCCCTCAGGAGAACATGGCGAGGAACAGCGGAGGTTGGTACCTGAGCCCAGTACATTGTGCTGGCTTTGACATAGTTGCTGTCTTTTCCTTTTCCTTGAAAAAACTTTCTTAACTAAGGACACGTCTGCTTGGCATACTAGCTTAGCACAAGAGGGACCACGGGCATCCTTCTGTCCACTGAAGTGATCCTTTTCTTGGCTTCCTTACAAGTTCTTTCTCATGTTTTTCTTAGCAGCAGAAGGAGGACTAGACATTCTTGTATAATTAAAACACATTAAGAAGCACTGAGCAAAATAAATTGAGTGGGCGGAGTGAACACATTAAACTCAACTACTTAAAGTATTATCATTGTTCATATGTTTTGATTAATTCTCAGAGGTTTAATCTCAAATTGAGTTTCAGAGTCAGAGTTCTCAAATTTTGCAAAATTTCAGGATCTTTCTGTGTCAACTTTGCCTCATATTTTATGTGATAAAATGCATCGCTTCTATTATTATTACTTGGCATTGAGATAAGATTAAAATAGTCTGCATTCACTGGGAAAAGCCCATATATATGATAAAAACTGTAAGAATATTTAGGGTGATTTGATTGCTGCTGCACTTCACGAGTTAATGAATCTATATTTCTATTAAGGTGAAGACAAACTACAGGTCGCCGCTGGAGCAGGCCTTAGCTGGATGGTTTATTGTGTGTGTGTAAATTTTTCAATGGGCATTTCTCATGATGACATGGACACTTGGGTAGCTTGTTTAATATTTATTGTACATTCATAAGAAGATATATAGAGCATTTACAAATGAATGGTCATTTAACTAGCTCAGGAAGATCACTCCGTGGCCTGGTCCTGGGTCTCCCCTGTCACCAGACAGACCTGGCTCAAGGCGAAGAGGGAAATGCAGCTCATGGGAAAATTCCCGCAGCTAAAATTGCCGCATTTAGTGAGTTAGGAAGGAGATGGCAAAGGTGCTGAAATGGTTTGTATAAAGATGGGGATAAGGAGAAGTAGTTTGAGAAGACAGGTGTGGTGGCACATGCATGTAATCTCTGCTGTTTGGGAGGCTGAAGCAGGAAGATCAAAAGTTGGAGGCCAGCCTAAGGAACTTAGTGAGTCGCTATGCAACTTAGCAAGACCCTGTCTCAAAAATAAAAAATAAAAAAGGACTGGAGTAGTGACTCACTGGTTTAAGCACCCCTGAGTTCAATCTCCAGTATCCCCCCAAAAAGTAGTTAGTTTGAGGAACGAATTCCAAACTAGAAGACTAATCATAAGAGCCAGCAAAGCGGGTGCTGTGTATTCTGGGAATAATAGTTTGACCTGAGGGGTAATGGAGGAAATGCTGGGAACTAAACAGGAGGGCTCTTTTGTTGGCTTCTTTGGTCAGTGCCATTCCCATGGGCTGGCTTTCCTGAGCTGGCGGGCATGGAATGGTCAGCTGTGCTGGGTGAGGGCTTTAGATTAGAGATGGGGAGAGTCTGACTCGGAACCAGCCAGGGGGCTGATTGGAGCAGTTCACATGTCAGACGCTTAAGACTCTTAGCCCAGGAAGTGCCATTAGAATGCAGAGGACTGCCTGTCTGGAGGTACTTCGGGTCAGTAGGAGTGTTGAGGCACACACTGCATGGGGGGTG